>JABASF010000118.1:0-66868 GCA_019776145.1 Harlomillsia oculata | reverse complement strand
AATAATAATACAGATTTATCAATCGCTGGTCCTTTGACGAATACTCTAACATTCGTGGTAACGTACTTTGCCGGAGTCCACGTATTCGGAGAACACGAAGATGACAACTGGTTTAAAAGAGCTGGTCTCGTTTGTGTTTGTGGAGGAGTGCTTTTATGTGTGGCTGACAAACTCATCGTCTGACTTTTGTTTTTACTAATTTAATTATTATAGTTCATTTTAAAATAATTCTTGTAATAATCGTCGACTGTTATGTGATATGTGATCAGTACATCACTATAGTGATGTACTATGGCTATAGCCATAGTTTTGTATACTTTATTTATTTGTGATTCTTCCCAATTCTTAAAAATGTCAAATGTCAATCGAGTAAATCGACTGGGACCTCGTTCACATCGCAATTAGTCATTAAATTGTGATTATATTGAATCATGCCATTGCCAATTTTGAGATTTGATATGATCATTATTAATTTAGTAGGCAAAGCATCGGCTGCCGTCATATCCCAATGTTTTGAGACTAGGAGTACATGCGAATTGAATCATGGGTGGAGGACCGCACATGAGTGTCAATGTATCATGGTCTGGTGGGTAACAATGAGCCTTGATCAAAGGAGCGTCGATGAACCCTACGTTGTATTTCCAGTCTGTTAACATTAAGCAATTTTGATAATGTTTAGTAAATGGAGACTTTAATAATGTTCCGAAAATTAGGTTTTGATATGTACCTTTGTACTTACCTGAAGTTGGACGATCGATCGTGTACCAAAGTTTAAAGCGATTCGGATGCTGATCTTGAATCTTCTCTAGTTCTTCTCGACACAGAATGTCAGCTTCCGTCTGGTTCGCGAAAATCAGTGAAATCAACGTAAAATCTGATGCGTCCTTTAGAATTGCCCTAACGATTTGAAGCATTGGAGTGATTCCGGAGCCACCTGATTACAATATAATTTAGTTCTTCAATTCAATTTTATGAATTTTTAAAAGCTTAATTTGCGTACCTGCAATCATGTTCAGCTTTTTAATTCCTCCGAATTGACTATAGTTATCCATTTTGCTTGGACGAGTAGAGAACGATCCATGACCATGATACAACTAGTTAGTATAACGTGTAAACAGAACTTCAGATGAAATTGATACATTCACAAAAGCAGATTACGAGTTGCAAGGTTGCAACAAAACAATAATAAATAATATAATAAAGGTAAACTTACAATGCGACCAGTTGGACCACGACAGTCTATACAATCTCCAATTTTCATATTGTACAAGTATTGTGTCAATTTGCCCCCGTCGGGGAATTTTGGATGAACATTCTTGAAGTAAACCTACAGAAGCACAAAGTAAATTGCTACTTTATTATTCCGTCTAGGGATGCATATATATGCGGTTTTGATTGTTATTTGGAACCCTACTTTAATAACCAATTTGACGTGCCCACGGTCATCATCACTGGATATCGGCGTGTAGGAACGAACAACAGTTTCTCCGTCCACGGGTGCACACAATTGAATATGCTGTCCAATTGGTAGACCAAGCACCATGTCTGAGTCCTCGAAAGCATACGTGAAAATGAAGGTGTCATGCGACAGTTGCTCTCTCTTCGACAACGTCATCCCCACATACTGATCCTGTCCTTTCAGGAATACTGGACCCATTTTTGAACTAATATGATCTCTATTTTAATGAAAAAGAATCAAATTGTAGTTATTGTATTTGCAATTACATTCAACGCTCTCTATTCACTTTCATATACTTTTTTAAAATAAATTATTGTTTTTTGATGCATTTTAGAACTCTTATTTTGTAATTCCTGTGAAAGTTTGCCACAACAGAGGAAACCAAATAATAAAGATGTCTGATTTTCAGAAGCGCCATTTCGTCGTCGTCTTTTTCCCACTAGCTGATCTTTTCATTGTTGGATTTTTTGCTACTCATAATTTAGAATTTCGAATCTGAACAGCATAATTTTTACTTAGAATTTCGAATTTAAATGCTGTACTCACGGAAATCTAGAGGATGATAGTATATTATGCTCAATTAAATACGATAAATGAATGAAATGTTTATATGGCGATAGTATCTTGGTTACATTTTCCGACTTGTGAGAAATGAAACATGAGTAGATGAGTACCTACAAAACAAGGGTGGATACCTATGAAATTCGCAAAGGATCTACCCCTAGCCGGGTGGAAGTACCCTAATTCTACTTCTATAGATAGAGTATACATTCGAATAGCCATAACACTCTAAAATCGTTGCGAAAAGCGAGTAAGTGAGTGTGAGTTATGATTTATGAAATTATTGAATTTTGAATGCTGAAAAAGTTAATGGAAATGCTTACTATGTTAATATACTGCGGCTGCTGCTGAATGGCTCAACGAGTGGACACTGGAGAGTGACGAGAACACGATGTACAATAAATTAGGAACTGACTGGATTTTCGAGTGTCAGTCGTGTGTTGAAGTTACGCAATTCAATTAATATTTAAATACCGTGGTAATATACTTGTCATCCACTTGTCATCGAAGATCTCATTAAGGCCTGATTCGAGATTCTACGAATAATTACAAGCTTTGTTTCTGGACAAGTTGAGAAATTGTGACAAACTGATAAGACTAGATAAGAGGAGGCATTCATCGTTCATTCGCAAAGGCTTTCCTGTGGTTTGAGAGTACGAACATGGCATTTCCATTTAACAGAATACTTAGAATCGGTCAACCAGGAGCGCCGTTTGACTTTGCAAACGGAATTTCCAGTACGAATGTGTTTATTCATTGAAAAGCTTCTGATAGTGTGACGTAACACATTTTTATTGCAATATTGCAAAATGATATGACATGTTACTTAACCTCAACTCAATGGCTACGTTGTTGAAGCAGGAAAAGTTGATACATTCTATTCGATTTACAGGAAGTTGTATTTCCTCGTTAGATGCTGATGTTAGACTATACTCTTTGTGAAACAATCGTATGAGGGTCGTTCGTTTCTTTATTTCCATTTCCATTGGACAAATAAAACTAAAACCTTCTCCGTTTCATAAGTTTAAATCTTCTGTTATAAGCAGAAAAATATGATCAGCAATCATAATCACAATGTCTTTTGTTGGTTCAGTTGCAAACTGAGATTTAACCTTCACTGTAAATGCTAATCAGTCAAATCTTCCCTGAAGTTCGAATTTTCACATAAGTGATAACTGCAATTTATTATTGGATTAATGAGATGGAAGTGATGAAAATGATCCAGTAAACTCGCTCACGCAAAGGATGTAATCACTATCACAGTCAGCTCACCAACTCTCGAACTAAAGCATAAAATGTAAAATGGGTCACCAGAGATGCGCGAATGTCACTGTCCACACCTTCCTGTAGAATACATAACAATACTAACCTTAAATGGTTAGTTTTTTTTAGATATGATGAGTGATCTGGAAACCTGGATGTTGTGAAGGTGACTGGTCACTGGTGCCTCTGTATTCGTGTATTCTTCTTTCATACACTAAGATACAATGTCATTGTAGCAGCATTTTAGCATGTTAGCGTTTCTAGTACTGAAAATACTCTTCGTTTTTTGGCAAAACACAGATGCATTAATGATACGTTTCATGAGATGTCAAACAGGTTCGCAAAATGAACTTTGTGAACAACAGTGTTTAAAAATAAATGTACCTGTACACAAAGTATCTCGCAATTTTGACGGAAACATTTGCCTTCATTTCATCGTTTGCCAAAAACTCACAACCAGACGTGTTTACGTTAGACTACTGGTAAGTGTCATAGGTTTCGGATTCCATATTCATGAATTTTGAAATTAGCACGCTATATAAGTTTGAATTTGATCAGCAGGAGCAGGTGAGCAAGTGCGGACCAACCACCAAAGTAAAGATTAAAGTAAGTTTACACCTTCTTGATGAGTAAATGAAAGTGTCATTTACCGCGGGATTGTGCAAGTGCGTGTTACTATTTTCCCAATTATTGAGAGCATTCAACCGCTTTGTCGTAAAAAATTCCATAAGGTGCAATGGCAATAGCTTTGTGTCTTCACTTTTCGTGCGAATCATATTCTGAGAAGAGTTGTCGAGTTTTTTTTGGCTATTGTATGAGTTGGGTACATTGAACGCATGAATAAGACAGAGAATGGATACAAACTTGCTGGACTGTGAGGTCTTAATGGGCGATTCCTCCAGAGAATCCAATGTTTTCGTTAGCAAGTGGTAGTGTTCCTTTAGTCCACACTGACTTGCTCAAGTCAAAAAGGAATCTATAATACGGACGTGTAGGATACACGGACAACCTTCTCACAGACGTCATTATCGCATTGAAAAGGATAATATTGAAAAAAGTCAAGTCAAGTGCAATGCAAAGGTTGTTGTTGTTTAGTTTGTTAGTATGTTTGTAAGAGGCAGAGAACAAGCATGCAGATTGCGGCAGGTAGCCTACCTCACTCGAGTTAGCATTAACATTGAAAAATTAAGAAGAAGTCAAGTGCAGACTGCAGTCCATAAAGTGTTGCTCTTGCTTTACTGCTATAGTAAAAGACAATCAAAGTCACTGTACTGAAGGCAGTCAAGACTTTGTGAAGGCGAAGAACTTTATCAAGGAACAAACTGTTCCTTAAACACCTTCTCCAATATTCTTCACTATAGTAGTAATCTGACAGACGCATCCTCACTGATAACTTTGTTCACGTCTAACGCTTGCTTTGTCGTTTCCTCCTACTTCCAATGTCTGTGACGAAGCATTTTTGTCCATTTTCAAAAGTGACTTACGATGGTTCAGTTTGATCCTTGATCCTCTTACAAAAATCAGAAGTTTTTTAGTTTCCATTTTTTACCTCAAAGGACTAAAATAAAGACTTTTTATACTTTTCATATTATCACAAAATACTAATCATTACAAAGAAATGCTCATTAATAGTAAAGAGTCAAATGGAAAAGAGTGATTGTGCAAGTGCGAATTTGTATTATTAGTTTTACCTCATTTTTTATGCTAATGAAAGGATTTGCAATTGAAATTCAGAATCCAGTGCAGGTGAAGGACACAAAGTTATTTAGTTAAGTCTCAAAACCACGATGGACATGATGCGACGGCTTTTGACGCTTACGGCGTGTGTGCTATTCCTTTTCAGCAACGTTCATTCAATAAAGGTAAGATGATAAATTTTTAATTCCAATTCAAGTTTTCACAATTACACGTGTAATTTTTAGCAGATTTTTCAGGTTGTATCATAGTCATTTAGTCATAAATAGTATTAGATTTTAGATAGCATAAGCGATTTCTGGGGGCGTCTCCTGAGCCTTCTCCGTAGTGTTTCATGTGTGTATTACGTATATTAGTAACTTGCTATGCTAGCAGAGTATTATTTTATGGCATCATAAATTTATTTGCGCATTTTATTAACTATTACAATTTTACAATTAAATACACGGAATCCTAAATTAATTTAATAACTGGAAATGCGACTATTTTGACTGCATTTACTCAGAAAACGAAGATTTTTTGTCCAGAAATTGTAACCGGTTTTTCCTTTGCATGCATCATCACATCACTTAGGCTCCTGTCTGCGTACTAGGCGGACGACTTTACGTAGATTTGGATTATTGCTTGGATCTTCTTTAACATTGTGATTTCGAATGAGGAAACTGACGTAGTAAAAATTGCACAACCATAGTAAACGTGCACTGTATAAAGTAAAGAGAAGGCAAAACAGTTCTCACGATGTGTAAGGAGAATTGCGATTGCGATCGCATCATCTATAATGTAATGTACTATTTGTTAGAAGAAATGCCCATCACACTGCCACGTTCAAGCGCACTTTGTACGTGCGTTTTTACTCTTGTGACCAAGACCTTGACGCTTTGTTACCTATTGCCTATGAGAGACGGCAGTTTCATACCAATTTGTCTTTTCTTCACAATGATTCCATGGAGTTGTTTCGTCTTTCGTCATCCCTCTTTTGTTTTCTGAGTTGATGTGATGAAGCGTGAGAATATATTAGTATGTTTAAATGTACTAGGCGGCTCGTGAATGAATGGAATGGGGTGTTATAATTACTAATTAAAATTGTGATGCATATATAGGCTCAAGAATGTGTCATGTACGGTTCATGCGGGCCGGATTCCGGAGGAACCGATACTCTGTGCCAAGTGTCGCATGGTCCAAAAGAACTGAGTTCAAACAGTATCACGCTCTTGGATGGAATATGTCCAGAACTGAAGACGAAGTATGGGTCAACAGGAGAATACTGTTGTTCGGATGAGCAGGTTGTTTCGCTGGCTCTAAAATTATCAATAGCAGGTAATTTTGTGGGGAAGTGCCCTTCGTGTCTCCGAAATTTGAGACAAATCATATGCGAGACGCTCTGTTCACCCCGGCAAAGTGAGTTTGTAAATGTGACACAAACCGAAGCCTTGACTGATGAGGAAGGATCTTTAAGCGTTCGTAGAGTTGGGGTCACTGTGGCTGAAGATTACGTGACAGAAACATATGACAGCTGTAAAAATGTCAAAGTTGGAGAAGGATCACTCTATGTTTTAGATTTATTTTGTGGGAAATGGAAATCTGCAGGTTGCACTCCAGAAAAATGGTTTGAGTTTGTTGGGTCAGCTTCGGCTGGTGTAGTACCATTTGACACTTCGTTTTCGGTAGTGGGACCTGAAGTATCTGGAGCTTTTACATTTCAGACGACAAAATGTTACGAACCCATCATGGGTGGAACTGAATGCTCCTGCAAAGATTGTCCTGCCGGCTGCAATGGGTTGGATGCTCCAATGACCACTAAAGAAGTAAAGCTCGAAGAAAGAGATAAGAAGATTGAAAAATTCGAGACTGGAAAAGGTCATTGTTTGATGCATGGCACATGTGGTGCGACGAATGCTACAATGGACACTATGTGTGTTGCACCTGAAGGGTTCCAGCCGCAAGAACTCCCTGAAGATTTCGTTTTCTCCCTGGAAACATTTTGTCCAGAACTCTTGACCAAGTACGGTACGAAACTCTGCTGCGACGGCGATCAAGTATTGTCCATAGGGGAGAAACTGGGTCTCGCTCAAACGTTCATTGGCAAATGTCCATCGTGTTTACGGAACCTCCGGCAAAACATGTGCGAATTGTTCTGTTCACCTAGCCAAAGCGAATTCATGCAAGTGACGGAAACTATGCCAGCTCCAGTAACAGAAGACACAACCGAATCTCCGAACGGACCACGGCGATATGCCAGTCGTCTGAATGTGTACATGTCGGAGCAGTACATTCAAAAGACATTTGAGAGTTGCAAGGATGTCGTTGCAATGAATGGAAAAGTGCTGGACTTCTTCTGTGGGAAATGGAAGGCTGCTGGTTGCACTGCAGTTAGATTCTTCAATTATGTGGGATCTTCGTCCACAGGAGTGTTGCCATTCGACATCAAGTACCATTTCGTTGACATTGAGAAAGAAGGGCGTCTCACGTCAGATGGATACAGACCTTACCACTTTGACGCTACGGAATGTCACGAACCTACACCTGATGAAGAAGCATGTGCTTGTCTAGATTGTGAGTCGGCTTGTCCAAAAAGTGACCCGCCAATGCCAAGGGACACTACCAACTTTGCTAACACACAACCGATGTTCATCTTAATGGGCGGGATCTTCGGGGTTGGTTCCATTGCAATTCTGTTTGCAGTAGGACTTCGACGAAAGAATGAATTGTTCGAAGCGGGGAAAGCAGGTCTCTATTAATTTTCTTACTTTACCACACCATTTAGCACAAGTTAGTCATACGTCATCAGTTTACTTTAGCTACACTTGATTCTGTTTACAGATCAACAGACGGGAAAAAGCAAGGACATAGGATGTTTTCATCGCATGGGAATGAAATCAGAAGAATGGATCAGCTCGTTTTTCTCCTCCCTTGGCGAATGTGAGAATGCACTCATTTAAAAAAAATTTCGAATGAAAAGTTTCCTTAAGAGATTATTTACGCACTTTCTTTTGCAGTTTGTGCTGAACATCCTTTTATGGTGTTGATTCCTGGAATCGTAATTACCTGCTGTTTATCTTATGGAATCAAGTTTCTGGAAGTGCAAACAGATCCAGTGGAGTTGTGGACACCGCCACACTCTCGTGCCAGACAAGAAATGGATTACTTTAAAGATACTTTTGGTTCCTTCTTTCGCTATGAACAGATGATCATCACAGCTAAAAACTTGCCGACGCTACATCACAACACATCAGAAGGACCTCATGAGTTCGGACCTATCCTCAATAAACGGTTTATGTACGCTGTACTCGAGCTACAAAACCAGATCAAGGAAATTCGCACAAAGGATGGGTTAAAACTGGAAGATGTTTGCTTTAAACCGCTTTACCCTGATAACAATCATTGTATGGTATTCAGCTACTTGGGATGGTTCAAGGACGACGAGAAAATGATCGAAGCTGAGAAAGTGAATGAAGACACTAAACACGTGGAAAACTATTTGGACCACTTCAAGCTGTGCTCTGGGAACTCATATGATACTCACTGTTTCGGTAATTATGGAGGTCCAATTGACCCGAGTATAGCACTTGGAGGTTACATGGAGGATTCGGACGAGATTCCTAAAAATGGTCAGATCCCATTTGAAAAAGCAAACACTGCTCTCGTCACCTTCTTTTTACAATCACATTTTGACAAGGAGAAACTGAAACCAGCTCTCGAATGGGAAAAGGCTTTTATAGCTTTCATGAAAGATTACACAGAGAAATTGAAAAACAAAGAACCTCATGATCAAATCATGTCCATTGCGTTCACAACAGAGCGAAGCATTGAAGATGAAATTGAAGCGGCCAGTCGCAGCGAATTGAAAACAATTATCATTTCCTATTTGGTCATGTTTCTCTACATTTCTATCAACCTGAGAGAAAGCTACAGTGTCACTCGTGTTTGGGTGGAAAGTCGAATTTGTCTGGGCATTGCTGGGGTTCTTATTGTGCTCCTTTCGGTCACAGCCTCAGTCGGGCTTTTTGGATATATCGGTGTTCCAGCAACACTAATTATCATAGAAGTAATTCCCTTTCTCGTTCTGGCTGTGGGTGTCGACAACATATTCATCATGGTCCAACATTATCAAAGGTCAGAACGACTTCCGGGAGAATCCAAGTCGAAACATGTTGGAAGAGTCATAGGGGAAGTAGCGCATTCCATGATGCTCAATTCTATCACAGACTCTGCTTGTTTTTTTCTGGGTAACGAAACAGCATATATTGAGATTTCAGTCATTGTCGTACCATTTATTTAATCCTAATTATTGTACTCAATCAACTAAATCCCTTAATAGGTGCCATGTCTGGAATGCCCGCTGTTCGTGCATTGTCGTACTATGTATATTCAACTTTCTGTTGCAGTTCACATGCTTCATATCCATAATGGCGCTAGACATTTCTCGACGTGAACAAAATCGAGTCGACGTATTCTGCTGGTAATTCGCTTATTATTTTATTATTATATTCTACTAAAACTTCGAATATGATTTATTGGACTAATACTCATTTCTCATTTGTCATTCTACGAAATCATTTGAACCATAAATAAAAACTTAATTTAATGACATTTTGAATTTTAATAAAGCATCAAACAAAAGTTACCAGATGACGATAAACCGAAACACGGGAAGGGAATGTTGTTTGCACTGTTCAAGAAAGCATGGGCTCCGTTCGTATTATCGTACCCAATTCGGATTTTGGTTCTTGTCGTGTTCTTTGCTTGGTTCTGCTTGTCATTTGCAATGCTTCCCAGAATCGAAGTTGGTCTCGACCCTGAAACTGTACTTCCGGAAGATTCTCATGTGACTTTGCATTTCAAAGCTCTGTTCAAATACGCCAGTATCGGCCTTCCGGTCATTTTCGTAGTGAGAGACAGTGGATTTGACTACTCAACTATAGAAGGTCAAGATCTGATAAAAGGGGGGAGAAGTCTTACTTCTCTGGTGTCACAAATAACCTGGGCAAGCAAATATCCGAATGTGACTTACATTGCTAAACCGCCGAGCTCCTGGCTTGATGATTACATCGACTGGGCTGGAAGTACAAAATGTTGCAGGAAGAATGCTACAACTGGAGAATTTTGTCCAAGTAGTCATCCTTCAAGTCAGCAACAATGCAAACCGTGCGGGATTGCCTTGCAAGATGGTCATTTGACTCAGAAAGATTTCGATAAATATTTATCATGGTTTCTTCAAGATAATCCATCTTTGGAATGTCCAAAGGGGGGTCATGCTTTATACAGTCAAGCAATTAAACTGAACAAAGTAGGACCGAGGAATACTGTCGGTGCGACTTATTTCATGGCGTTTCACCGAGTGCTGAAAAAGTCAAAGGATTTCACAGAATCCATGCTTCAAGCTAGAATAGTTGCCGATAACATTTCTCTTACGTTGAATTTAGGTAAAATATGTTTTCTAAATTGATTAAAAGATTAGTTTATTCTCATTAATTTATTAATATTCAGTGTGGTTATCGTTTGTTCGTTCTTTACAGCTACAAACTCTACGAGACATTCTGTGTTTCCATACTCGTACTTTTACGTGTTCTACGAGCAGTTCCTCACGATTTGGAGAGACACGGCAATCTCAATGGGCATAAGTTTTGCTACCATATTCCTTATGACCTTTGTACTCATGGGTTTCGACGTGTACTCTGCATCCGTGATCTTCGTGACCATCGTCATGATCGTCACGGATATCGGTGGTCTCATGTACTTTTGGAAAATTTCTCTCAATGGTGTCTCACTTGTAAATCTTGTCATGGTACGTGCTTATTTTTTACAATCAGACAGTTACGAGTTAAAATCTTGTTTAATGAGTAATGACTAATGAGTAATGTTCAATAAATTGATTGGAATTTTTGTAATGTGACGCTACAGGCAGTGGGGATTTCAGTGGAATTCTGTACACACATTGTGCACGCGTTCACAATGTCGAAGGAGAAAACTCATTTGGCTCGTGCTCGTTACAGTCTCATCAACATGGGTAGCTCAGTCTTATCGGGAATCACACTCACAAAATTCGGAGGCATCGTTGTTCTAGCGTTCGCCAAGTCTCAAGCCTTCCGAATCTTCTATTTCCGAATGTACCTGGGCATCGTGCTTTTCGGAGCTGCTCATGGACTGATATTCCTCCCAGTGCTCCTCTCCTTTATTGGCCCACCGTCGCGCTTACCTCCGGGTTCATAATTATTTTAGTAATGCTAGTTATAATTATTAGTTAACTTGAACACTTTTACATGTCCATGTCTCGCCTGAAACCAGCAGTCATTTTTTTGTATTGCCTGACAAAATACACTTTTACTATAATGATTCCTACTATATGTAAACTATCATAATGATGCTAGTAATACAAGCTACTATTAATAAAATGTACAGAATAGGCAAATAAATTACTATTCCAATCAAGAATCCTCGAAACACTGACACGAGTACAAATAAGAAATGTTACATAAGTTTATTCTCACAACTTTCACACAGTTATTTTTACAATTTTAATTACAATTTCCATTGTTTCATACTGCATTTTCAACATAATTTTAAAAGTTGCTAACAAGTTGGCATTCAACAGCAGACTAAAATGGCTAAAGCTTTCTTTCTTCTCTTCTCCTTTAACATGTGGTCTACGCATTTATCATTGTAAACGTCATTATTAACCTGATAAACTTTATAATTAGTTTGCACAGTTTAATATCAGTTATTGGTTAGCTTGTCTATATTAAAGTTATTTAATTCATTAGTAATCGTCCTCGTGAGAGGATTTGGAACGACAGCATCGACAACAAGCGACGCAACAAATGCAGAGAAGGAGAGCGAATGCACCGCCGACACCGGCTGCCGTGACCCAACTGACATTCAGGGGCACGTTGAGCACGACGAACTGATTGTCATTCAGTTTACACTTCGATTCGCTCTCATCATGCAGCTCGCTCGAGTTGCTTGGACAGTTTTGAACACCGTTGCACACGAGTTCCTTCGCAATGCAAAATCCATCTGGACCAGGACAAATAAATCCGCATTCGTCCCCGGCTTTTCCTTCCAACTTAGAAGTCATGAGAGTGCCATCCGGTCTTTTTGGCAACTGATAAATTTCCGTCCAGGAAATCATGAAATTGAGTTTGGAAGCTGCAGCAGCTTCTAATCTTATTGTGAGTGGGCCTCCTTGTTGCAACTTTTGAGCTGTGAGAATGGGCAACTGGGAGGAAATCTCAGTAGTTCGGTCACCCACGTTGGAGTCGCCACATAAAGTGAGCAGGGGTTGATGTTGTTGAGCCTTGGACTGGTGTCCATGGAACACGTTGCTCCCGAACAGCCCGCTACCGGAAGTTGGTTGTGATTGAGCCTGCGGGAGGTAAAATTCCAGCTTGGCGTCAGAGCATGACTTACTGGATATTGCGAATACCAGTTTGTCCAGATGGATCCAAACGTCCTTCTCGGAGTGAATACTGAGTTCCCAGATACAAGAAACCGGGAGATCTTTTAGGGCAGGGTTGTAGTAGAAAGGAAACTTTAGCTTCCCGTCTGCGCTTGGTCCCAACTGAGCAGGTCCACACAAGGGCCCATGAATAAACTTATAGGACCCTTCAAAGATTGGAATATTGGACTTGAAATAATTTGGGAGTCCATGACGCGGGTCAACCCTTAAAGACACTTGCGCTTCCTCCGCTTGAGAAATGAGTGTGACTGGGTAGCTGAACTGTCCTTGATTCTCCTTGCATAGGCAGATTCTGGACGAATTCCTTCGTGGGTCCACCAAAGTAACTTTGTCCACTCGATCTGACCAGCAATTGACACATGAATCCTGGTTGTACTTAAAGTTGAGGTTTTCTATCTGCACAATGACCCTTGCGTACAGTCGCGGTGTGGACACAAACCGATATTTGCATGTGATAGGTTGGTTTCCATCTGTTTTATACACGAGTGTATTCCGCGGAGAAGCAAATTTTCCTTGTACTTTGTCCCAAGAGGAAAAGACTTGGTCGCAAGCAGTTCCACTCACCGACTCGCCAAATTGAGTATTGTTAAAAAAGTCGTAATGTGCCCAGTAATAAAGAGATGATCCGGAATAACTGCCCGTCTTGCTTTCAAATCGAACAAACAATGCATTGTTGCTGGATAGAAAGTCAAACTTTTCTAACGGGCGAGAAAATGTGTCACAGAACGTTTTAATGATCTTCGAATCATCTGCCCAACTGGAATCATATATCGTGAGGGATTCCGAACATTCCGAGTCAGATCTCCGAATCGGAGCCTCAATTTGCTCAATGCGGAAGCTAGGAAAGTAAAGACGTACGACTTCATCCGGTTGACCAATCATGAGGTATGTACAAGTCGTATGAGCCGGGTACCAATGTGACACGGACCAGAACAATCCTTGTTTATCGCCCGACTCGACAAGTGCTTTACTTGTAAAAGTCCAATCGCAAGTTCCGTTCTTTTTCCCAGCAGTTTCCACGTGTCCCGGCCAATGCGCAACGTTGAAGTGAAATCCAGTGTTGAGAAGCGGACCAGCGGCTGCGGTCACGAACTCTACAAAGAGATCCGAACCAGTACCGATAATGGAATGTGGGAATTTTCCCATACCGCAGAAAGTACCTATGACCGGGCTGTGTTCATCTTTTCCGTCATAGACACGAATGTAGTCATGATTGCAATCCGTTCCGATGGCTTTCATGGGACATAAAATGAGATTTTCGCAACGTTGTCCGTCCACGTTGAACTCCTCGTTCTCCAAATGCAGTTTAGTGAAAGGAAGCCTCGTATTCAGGTAATACTTACAGTGAAGGTTTCTTGGGTACAAACCTGGGTATCCTGGGGATTGCACATAACATGTTTGCATTCGACAGTCCCGGAAAACTCGTTCACAATATGTATTCGGCACCACCTGCATAATGAAACTTCATAATTAAATCATTCGGGTGTAGCTTTAGGTTCCAATTTACTATGCACTGACCTCGCCACGACGATTTGGGTACAATTCCGGATGCTGCCCGTAACGGAGGTACACTTCAAATTGTTGTTCAGCCCTGGAGTCAAATCGGAAGTATGTCTGTTCTGTAAAGTTGTCCACTTGAAACACCAATCGAACAACGCTTGTTTCTGAAATGAAAGTTTGTGGCTGTTCAATTTCTCCACAGAACTTTCCAGGTTCCCTTCGATTGCTCAGTCCGCTTTTCCCGTTCCCGTCAATGATCTGCATTACAGTTCATTTCATGAATTTCATGAATCTGATATTGTATTGATTTTGCATGTACACCAAAAGTGTTGTACCTGAATGTGTCCGTTTTCGCAATAAGAGTCGTTCAAAAGTCTCCCAACTTTGAACTTTGTGAATCGAATGCGGAGCACCCAATCTCTCAAGTTAGCCCTCAATGGTCGAAACCTGTAGTGACATATAATTGGTTTCCCGTAGTTTTCCGCCGTCACTTGCGGACTTGTGACTTCTTCGTACACTCCTACTGTCTTGTTACATTGATCTTGAGCATTCGAGGATGATACGGAACCAGGAGCTGAACCGGAACCACCTCCGCTACCTGTGTCCATTAATTACGTTAATTAACCAACACACCCTCATACAGTATACCAAGGGATAGTACAACATTACAAGACTGCGTGTGAATGCTAGTGAACAAGATTCCAGCGTAATTGCAGGAGACGGATGAAGCTCTTTCCCCTTCTTCATTTATTAATTATGCACACATTTCATCTTTCATTCATTCACTCGTGTTGTGTTTGAATCTCAACGGGCAAGTCTGCCGTCTTCTCTCAGTTTGCTTGTAAATGAAGAAACTTCGTCGCATTGCCTGCACTGCAGTACTTACCAGGGAAAATGCGTGAGACTTGGACGCTCAGCATCACATTATAAAATCCACGAGCCAGGCACAGGAACTCAAAGCGGATTAAAAATGTCATGTAAAACACCAATTTACGTACCTCGTTGTGCAACCACTTGATCACCAAACACGAGAAGTGTAGTAATGAGCACAGGAAATAAAGTTGATTTCACACCTTCGGTGATCATTTTGTTCGTCTTATATCTTGACTGCAATGTCATCACGCTTTCTTGAATGAACTTATAGTTAACTTACAAATGCAATTAATAAATAATTCCGATTCAAATAAACAATTAAAGGATTACAACGGAGTCACTCTGATGAACGATCAGGCGAACCAGTAAGGCCACCACACTTGCGAATAAAAAAAATTCGCACTGAAGCAAAAATGAAATTCTTCTCATTGGTCTTTATCAACACGCTTGCTCAATTCGATTCTGAAAACGTAATGATCGTACTAATTAATTAATTAGTCACAATCGTATTGCACATAGTGAATTTGGATTTGCTCGAATTACGGGAAAGTGAGACATGACAGTCCAAGATGAGAGATGTGCGAGACTGCGTCTTTTCCTAGATCTTTCACACTCTCACACTGCTATGCTGTTCGCTTAAAGCTCCGAGTTGTTCGCTTTTTCTCGTTTCCGTTCGACCCACCCGGTCCAGCCATTGAGATAGAGGCAAGTTGTGCTCCAACTTGCAAGCAGGCAGGAGCCACTTGAATATCGAATCTATAGGCCACACTCTGCAGCTTTCACGTGCCAAAGAGAAAGTGAGAAAAAGCCAAGGAAGTGAAATGCGCAAGGCGATCTTTCAGTACGAACGCAAACTCAATGTGCGCTTGTCGTGCTTTTTCCTCCGCAGCTAACAATGCAATGTTACAATTTACAATGTTAGAAAACAACAAACAGCTCCAGAACAGTTTGAAAATAATCATGATTTCTTTATTCACTGGCACTCCTTCAAGTAAAATAAGATTATTTGTGATTTCTAACTAACAATGTGTTACAACTTACAAGCATTAATTTTTTAACTGATTCTTATTCTTGTTGTCTCTCCTGTCATCCTAAATTTTAAAACACAATAATGCTTCAGTCACAAATAAAACAATCCGTAACGCATGATTTGGTTTTTAATTACAATAAAATTTGATCGAAATACGTTGTTATCCTTTCCTGTTTTTTTTCTTGATTACAAGATAAAGGAGAAATGGAAGGATACCATTTTACACATTAAAGTTGTGTCGTATACGTTTCCTTATACTAAGGTTACTAATTAAAATGTTCTTAGTCATTACTAAAATCACCAATCACCCATGCTAAAAATGTTTAACTCATCTTACTATAATTCGTTCACAACAAATGTAATTTGTCTTGTTTTCACCTATATAACTCTTCTACTAATAGAATGAATCCCTATACATCTACATTATTTGATTACACATTATTTAACATTATTTCAAACAAAACGACCAGTTTGACTTAATTTTCTAGTATTTAATGCATTATTTGCATAGTAATTTTGTAGTGGTGGATTGCTTGCTATTATGTTAAACATTTCATTATTATTATACGTTACTTTTTCATTTAAAATTAAATGTGATGGTGGTGATGTGACATGATGTGACGATTCACAATAGAATTCAACAGTGCACTCCATACTATACATACTACGCACAACTGGATTAAAATGCTCTAAATTACAATAAAGTAATTAATAGTTTTTTAATTATATGTCAGATATTATTTTGTAGGATCAAGACCAAGATTATCGGGAGACGATGAGGTGCTAACAATGAAACACCGAAAATACGTCGAGAATATTTTATCATTCCAACTACAGATATTCTTATCGTTACGTCAATCCACCTTATTCACAAGATTACGTATAAAATTAGCCATGTATTATATACATATCACATCACCATTAACTAACCAAAAGAGCATCGTATAGAATGCAAACTGACACAAGCAAAAGAAGAAAGAACACTAACACAGCACAATTTGATTTTCATGTCATTTTTTGATTATTACTTTTTTATACGTATTCTGTTTTGTGGATTTCAAAGTGCAACCCTGACCAGTGCAACATGTATTGATCTGGGCATCACAGGAAATGTCCAAAAAATCATTCAATTTTTATCACATTTTCCAACATCCTTTCTTCAATTCTCACATGCTCATATTTTTGTAACACGAAAACACCAAAAGCAAAACAGGAACCAACACAAATCCGAGTCGACCGAGTCATCGAGTTTATAATTATTATAATGTACAACGTTCAGCGAACAATTTGTATGACATTACTATTATTACTGGGACGATTACAAGCAAAAGTGCAGATCAGCAGGGATGAAGAATGAACAGCTGAATAATAATACTTCTCATCGAACTCATGCTACCTACCGCAACGCAAGCCTCACAACAAATGGGATGATCAAAGTGATCGACTGATCGAACATCATATTTTATGAAGGTACTTACTTGCCAATCATTTTGAATATGAAGACAAAGCTAACACGGGATTGCGATTTGAATATTAATAAAACTACGCACTTGATTGTAGGTTTGTTTAGAGCAGGAGTAGAGTTACCAAATAGTGAATGGTGTTCTTAATGACGCGAAGCCAGTAACCACAACAGTACACTCACTGACTAAATGCGAATTAGACTTTCATTCGTTTCCCTAAGAGATTTTGTTCCTCAGCGACATCAGCAGCATTAGGCGCAGAGTCTCTGCATGGAGATCGTTTGCGAACCAGATTTTCAGGAGTGTCCGAGTTACCAGAAATTGAATTTTTATTACCATTAGTATTAAGAGAAGAGAAGGAAGGCGATGGAGATGTTGACGATGCACATGAAGGAGATGGCACCGTCGATGTAGTCGTTAACGTAAGTGTCGATGTGGTAGCGGACGTCGAGTTAGCCGACGTCATTAAATTCGCACTGTTGTTGTTACAGCCCACATTACTACGTTCCAGGGCTTCCGTTATGATGCGTTTCATGGTATAATTTTGATAGTCTTGCGGATTTCCCGTTAAAATCGACGGTCGACTTGACCTCGTACTTCCGTCTGTGTCTGATGTCACTCCATTTGACGATAACGACGGTGGTGTGTTTCTACTGTACAATGCACCGTTTCCAGACACTGAATAATCCTCAGCTCCTCCACCTGAAGTCGGTGCACAAGGAATAGACGAGGCCCGAACTATGATTGTTTGACCAGCTGCGTGACTCAGTGTTGCTTCGTCATCTGGTCGAAGTAGAACTATTGTGCTGGTACCATTTCCTCCCGCGCTCTGTAGAATGACAGATTTGGATCCATCTGCTCCATTCAACGTCAAGTTGAGCTCGGATGGCGAAGCTGAATCGGAATTGCTGTTGCTCAACTTACTACCGTTTGCAATAACGCTTGAATTGTGCGTATTCGGTGATGGAACAGTGCTTACAACTTGAGATGGCAGTAGTTGAATTTGATTTGCAGCTGAGCTGATTGTTTTCCCGATGATAACAGAGCTTATAACTCCGGATTTTGGAGAACCGGGAGCTGACTGACTTGTTTTCAGAGCACCAGGGCGATGTGGAGGAAGATGCGATTGCAGTTGATGATGAAACTGTGGTGTAAGATGATTATTTTGAGTGAAGTGATGTGAGTGCAGAGTTAATGTAGACGATGAGTGCAGTTGTGACTGATTAATGGACCCTTCATAATCCGGTCCTGGAGACCCTTCTCGAGATAGACAATCAGGAGTAGCTAAACCTCCAATATGAGTGGGGGACGCTGGTGCGCTCCTACATGATTCATTTCACAATTCACAAATTATATTAAACAGCTGTTTATTTGATACGTAACGTAAGGTTAAATAATGAGGCTGCACTAACCTTGAAGAGAGTGCAAAGGGAGCACGGAAGCAAGGGACACCGCGTTGTCTTCTTCTACGAAAAGCCTGATCGATGAGCTTCACTTCAGACTGTGGGTCAATTCTCCAAAAAGACCCCTTCCCAGGTTCTTCTTGAGATCGAGGTACTTTGATGAAATAGCGATTCAAAGACAAGTTGTGTCGAATCGAGTTCTAAATCAAGTTTAACCAATCAAGGGATCCTCACTCGTCACTTCAACACTGTATAAGCTATATATATATTTGTACTGCAATAAGAATTAATACCCACCTGCCAGCCTTTGTCTGCAGTTCGGTAGTATGGATAGTTTTTGGTAATGTAAGAATAGATGCCACTTAATGTGAGCTGATGCTCTGGAGTCGAAGCAATTGCTTGTACAATCAGCTGCGCGTATGAAAACGGTGGTTTCCCATCATCCTAAAGAATATTCAAGTGAAATATCATTCACTAACCTTTTAATTTAACTAATTTAATAACTTTTTTAACAATTAAATACTTGAATTACATCGCCTTTGTCGTCTTGCATTCCATGTGATCGAGCAGCCCCAGCCACAACGTTGAACGCCATTTGAAGATCAGCTCCTATATTTCTGCGGGACGAACCATTCCCAGGACTAGCTGGACAAGAATTTGGTACACTACAAACAATAACAAACAACTACCATTAAGTAATGTCAAGTGATAATCATCTCAGATCAGATAATGCTTAAGTGTATCTTTGACTACACTTTACCTGATAGTTCCCGTTGGTGAAGGGAAGGGACTGCTGTAATTGATCTCGGATGGATCAGGTATATTAATTTTAAGCGGAGTTCCTAAATGCCCGCCTCCTTTCACCGGCGTACTGGAACCCGATGGTGGAGCAGAGATCAAAAGTCGACTGACAGTTCCTGTTGTAGGACTGCTCATTTGTACCTGGAGCCCACTCGAATTGGAGTTGTTGATTGGAATGGGCTGTAGTACTCCTGCATTCGTTGCTCCGCTGCTGAAATGATGTGGCGGGGGCGGCGACTCTCCATCGTCATCTTCTCGATCTCTTTTCAACTGGAATCCGCGTTCCGCACCAGCACCAGCGTACACCTGAAGACCCGAGCCCGCACTCCTATGACCACTTTGATGATGAGACAAATTGTGGACATTATGGCTTAATGAGAAGTCCATTCCTCGGTGCGAAGTAGACGACACGAAAGGAGATGCCGGCTCTAGAAGAGAATCGTCTTCGTCGTCATCATCAAGTCCCGGGGTAAGGGATTGAAAGAAGATCTTGACGTTCGTACTGGGGAAACGGAAACAGCATTTTCTAGGAAGCGGTTGCGGGAATGCACCTTTCCGTTGAAATATCCCATCCACAAATATCCCATTTTTCCCGAGACATTGCATGTAAAAATACGGAGAATCATAACGAATTTCCACATGTCTCCTTGAGATAAATGACGAATTCCCCATGTTGACCTCCACCGTTCCAGAGGAAGAGTTCCGTCCTATCGTTACCTTCTTGTTACGCATTAGGTACTCAAAATCCCTCGTCTCCAGGCGGGCCACCGGCTGTTTCGTGATCATGTCGGATGACCAACTAACCCTGCGTGGTGACGCGGGTGACGACGATTTCAGGGCTAGTAGAGCCAGGGCGTCTTTTTCTACGCTACTTATTCCCAATTGAGTAGACGTCATCCCTGCAATAAATAATAAACCAATGCAATACAATCATATTAACAATTTGAAATTAAAATGGGTAAAGACAGTACACAGTACATTTGTACATCTTAAATCTTAACCTTACTTCTTACTATAACTAAAATATTACCGACTCGTGAAATGTGAAAACTGGATAAATTATTTTCATGAACGGAATGAATACATATTTAATAAACAGTTTCGTCTTTCATACCTGCAATTTAATGGTCACTTCCTCAACAAAAAAAATTCTTTTACTTGTTCATAATTTCACTTCACGACCAACAACAATTCATTCTCTACTATCTCCCAGCTGTACAAATCATCACTTCATCACCGACAACCTTCTTTTCAACGAGCTGAAGTTTAACCAGTAGTCCGATATTACATAAGACCAAAACATACAGAGTTATTATGTAATTCACATTACATGGATTTGAGACGTCATTCTCTAAAAACTTAACAATCGGAGAAACAAATGGAGCAAATCACTGAGTTGTAATCACTTTTGTTCAATACGATGAGTTGGAACAAGGAGCTTTGAGAGTACACAACAACAACAATAACAATAACAAAAGATTATTTAAAGGTAAACAGGAGGAGTGTAGCTGTGTATGTGTAGCTCACATTTGCTTGCTATGGACGCGAGCAAGAGATGAGAAAAAGTAAAGGAAGAGACGAGAAGGCATGAAACGCATGCATGGAGTGAATTGTGAATCGAGTCAAACGAGTCAACATGTAGTGAGACGAGATGAGATGCTGCTCAAAAATCCTCATCCTCTCTCACACAATTGAGACATAGGAAAAAGCAGACGAGACGACACATACGCATAGCCATGATTATACCATGGTCTTATCAAGGAAAGGCAAAAGCAAGGAGCAGGTGATATTAGTAACACACTTTGCATGGTGCTGGTGCACTATAGCTCTTAGCTCATGCTCATGGTCGAACCTCACCACTTGTCTCATCGTCCAAACCGGCACTAGAGGTCTCCTATCCCTTCCTTCTCAAAGTAACAGCAACTCGCCTAATTAATCGATGATGTTTAATCCAATTAATTGCATGCAACGTTTAATCATGCTTTCCCTCTAGCTCTAACTGCAATTTTAAGGTTATTCAACAGTTTTTTGTCGGGTTTTCATCCTGTGTAATTTGAACGTGAAAATGTAGACTTTCCAGAAGACAAAGGCAAGAAAAAGCGTACAAAGAAAGAAAGTATACAATTGCTTTTATACGAGATACGACATAAGGGTTCGATTATTCGATTTATATTCTTCATCCATGATTCCAGCCAGGATCATAACAATAACAAAAGACTAGTACAGTATTACACTGTAACACTAACACGCCTGTACGTTGAGTGCCGACAACGACGATGCGACGACGACGTCGACATAAACTCGCAAAAATGGTATATAACGCAACGCACGCAGGAAAAGCAAGGCAAAGTTAACATTGAAGGACGGACGACCTTGTGGCTTGTTGGCTGTTGTCTGTCTGTCTCTTTCTTATCCAAGTCAAATGGAAATGCACATAGTCAATATTCCTGTACGCCATATGCCTATGCATGAGATTACGATTAGTGCTCCAGTGCTAGTGATACGTATACCTTTATATTGGCGTCCGCAATTTCACATTCCCCAATCACAATCATCTGAGTGTGCTGGTTGTGTGTGAGCGAGGAACAGTAATTTATTTAAGTAATGCATAGAGTAGACAGAAGCAAAAGCAGACTCAACGAGTGTTCCATGAAACGATGATCATAATCACATGCTGCTACTATCTTCATCAGTGACCTTACGAGGTCACCATAAGCATCATTTCCGGTTCTCTACAGCTTTAGCAAGTATAATGAACATTTACCGGCCGGTAGGGACATTGCATGCAATGATGCAACAATACTTAAAGTGCTATTGTTGTGTTGTTTACTTTGCGGTCCGTAGGATTATTTATAAATGAATGAATGACGATGGCGACTGTTGATTGAACATGGAAGATGGAACACAGCATAGCTACAGCAGAATATAACAAACTAGACTTTTTCATCCTTCTCTTTGCAGTTTACTTTTGTCCCTCATTCTCAATCTCAATAACCCAGACTGCTTCGTTGCATTGTGTATAAAATGCAAAATGCAAAATGATGAGTTATTTTTGTTACCTGTATAACAGAATAAAAACAGAATAAAAATAAGGGTATACTTACAATGTAGATATCCATGAAATGAGGGAAAGGAAAACGACGACGACGAGGATGAAGATGAATCGAATCAAATTAACCTTGACAGACTTTTAAAACTTTTAACTACAACTGTAAAGTCAAGTGAGTTAAACTAACGAGTAAGATAACAGTAAATTAATGATCGAGGGCGTCGAGATCCAGTGCACGGCACAACTGATGAAGATGAGTTTCATTTCCAATCTAACATTGCAATGACTTATGAAATAACTAAACTTTAACTAATAGTTGAAATCCGAGTTATTACGTAAAAACAGCAAAATATGATCAAGTGTAATGTTAAACGAAGAGTATAGTGAGTAGGATAATAAGAAAGAAGGACTTTGGTGAGCTTGGCTGGTGCTGCTGTAGTGTGCGGACTGCTGAAGCAGTTTGGCAATGAATTGCAACACAAGAACACAACATCATTTTTGCAAAAAGGAATGAGTGGACGAGACGAGACGGGACTGGGACGTGCGGCAGGCAGTGGAGCAGGGCAGGCAGGAGCATAGGAAAATAGCAAATAAGCTCCAACCACCGCACCACACAAACACCAAATCAGCAATATTATGCCATATGCTGTTCCCTGTTCCATGCTGTGCCGTCGTGCTTTTTCGCCTATATTTACTTACATAAACAACTGCCTCAACTCACACATTCGCTCAGGCCAACAAACAACAAACACAACATTGACATTGGCATTGAAATGCATAATGTGCCTTTGCCATTTTTGCCTCTGACTTGCTTCATCGTGCTTTTCCCTCAATCAGTTTATTATTCCATGTTGTGTGTTATGTTAGGTCTGTTAGTGTTGATGCTGCTTCTCCATGTCCAGGTTCAGGCTATCGTATCTTGTCGCATTATCGCTGTTCCACTGTTCCATAAATTGCCCATACATCCACCTCTCACAAGATCGCCCAGCCACATTCTCCTGTAGCTCTGCCCGCAATGCATTTCACAAATTAGCAAAACAACAACGTCAGCAATAAAACCAAACACTCATCCACTCGATCCACACCACAACATCAAATGGCACACTCAAACCAAACCTCTACGTAAACAGCTATTTCCATTTTCCATACTGTATCCTGTTTCGCTTACTTCGCTGCATTCATTACAACGCGATTAAAAATAATCATATAGCACTTAGCACAATAAATAAATTGATAAATAGCAACTTGCCAAAGTCAAAGACACGGGAAGGGGAACAGGACACGAGGACACTAAAATGAACTAAACCTCTAAACCTGATGCCGATTATTTACTTTCTTTTTATAGAGATTTCATATATAATTTCGTAATTGGTATTTTAGATTTTTTAGATGTATGATGTTCTTGTAGTCGAAAACCAAGCTATAATTAAAAATACAATGTACAATACAAAAAATGATCTTACCGTTTCTATCTGTCGTACAAGTCTCCATTGTTGAAAACAACAGAACAGATCCGGTGATAGACAATTATAATTGCGTTTTTGACCTTTCTCCGTTCAAAGTGAGATTTACTACCGGAAGAACCGAACCGGTGTACTTTTTTCACTCACAACTTCTCAACTGGGATCACGTTCAAGGTTCCAAAAAATGAGAACACCTCAATCATTCGATCATTACAGCTCTTAACAGGACTTTATAAATACACAAGGTCGTTTGTAAACAAATCCCGTCGGTCTGTTTACAGTTTGTCACTAATAAATCAAATCACTTCAACGCTGTGGTCCTGTGGTTCATACGTTTTTATTAAGTAGTTAATATTACTGAACTTGAATAACATTCGTGTTGTGATTTGTGATATACAGAATATACACAAGATCGCCTTTAATACTTTAATCGCTGTACCTTGAAATCGGAAATAACAATCGAAGTAATCACTCAAAATTAAAAAATCACCTTAAAATAAACAGATTCGAATTTTGTTTAATCGTAATATTGAGGGACCCTTAAATGTCAATAAATGTTAAGATTCGAATGGCGTCGACGAATAGAATGATAAGTATTTAATATTAAGATTTAATGTGTGATTTGAAGAACAGGATTTGAGGAGGTGGGCATGCTTCTAGTAAGCAGGTGCATTTGGAATTGAAATAACGCACACTTCCTTTCGCGTGCTTGTAAATATACCCAACAAAACAAGTCGAAGTCGAAGTGGCTAAGTGGAAACGAGCTACGATGCGATCGACCGGTAGAGACCTTGACGATTCCTAGCATGGGAAATCAAGTATGAAATGATGATGAACTGAGACTTGAATTAATTAAAAAGTGCTTGCAAATGATAGTTGGCTTTTTTTATCGTTAATCGTTAATTATGGATATATATTATGGATTTATAATCGTTAATTATGTACTAACGTATATGGACTTGAAAGCGAGAAAGCAATATACAGCAATACCTAATGCAAGAATGGACAAAGTCTACGAGACGGGAAATCTTAGAGATACACGGACTCGCCACTAGTCTCGATAAGGTGAACACGACAACAATGACAGTAACAATGACAATGCCAGTGACACATGGAGTTGTCATTATTTTGGATGCTTTGGAATGTGCGATCTGTCCAGGAGCATCTGCTAGCACCAGGGTTTTGTGTGGGGTAAACCCTACTTACCGAGGATTCGGAATGAAAGGTTGTTGCTGCTGCGGTGGTTTCTAATAGCCAAGGGGAAGATTCCTGGTTTCGTTGGCTTCCTGAGTACTCTTTAACTTGTTTGAAATGGCATGGACAAGGGCAATAGTAAGGTGACATTGTACAAGACCAGATTCCTGTTCCCGGTGTCCATAACTCGGGAAAAGAATTGAATTTGACACCTTTACTACACTGTGAACTTAGTAAATTCGGGTCGGCTAATAGTGGAGTGGCTGATTGAGATTGCAATTTAACTACAGGAAGTTCATTGGTTTTGGGCTCTTGGTGAAAGTCGTTGTACATTGTCTCGGGATGGGATACCAGTAAACGAGGTTCAGATTGAAACCGGGTATTCTTCGGGGGTAGTGACAAGGTATGGCTCGTGGTAGTGTTAGGCCAACTGGAACGGGGTAATGACACAGCTACTGACGATGGGGATAACACTGCAGTGTCCAGGGTATCCTGGTTATTCCCTTTGAGAAATGTGTACATTGAGATGGGGAAAATGAATCTGGGTGCGTGTAGATAAATCGTGAAGATATCCGATTCGTCTTGTGACGACTGCAACGTGGTCCCAGGAGCTCCTGGGGTTTTCCCGTCATCATGACTCGTGAGCAATTGCTCTAGTTTCCAAATCTCCAAGTCCAGTCTTTCGATTTGTCTTTTGAAAACTCGATTTTGAACTTCAGCTCGGAATAGCAACTCTTTTGTATCCTCTTCCACCAAAAATCTCCGAGTATTACATTCAATTTTGAGTCCCATGCTCTCCACGATAGGATCGATGCCACTTGCATGCTTTGCAATTGCATGAATCTAGTATGAAAATTCAAAATACAATCATTTTCTGTAATGGACATTGGAATTATTGGGAAATTGGGACACATTTTGATTGAACTTGTGAACCAGAATAAAGTTGTATACTTTCGGTATGAAGAGGAGGCAGAGTGTCGCACTAGTCGAAAAGAGGATAAGACAAGTAACGCAAACAAAGGACAATGTGACTCGATCCCAAAGCACGTTTGCTAGGCTGGCTCCTAAAACACTAGTCAGCACCACGGTGTACACGCATAATCCGATGTATTTCGAGTCGTTCAAAGCCGGGATTTTCACGTGTCTAAATTTTATGTTCATATTTTGATTATCATTGTATATATACACTTAATAATAAAATATCAGTTTCACTATATGTACAAAACCTGGTTTCCCAAGCCATGTAAAGTCCAACAACCAGGAGAAGACTTTTGTATCCGTAAAGAATGCTCAACCAAACGTGACTGTGATCAGACTGACAAATACTGATCTACAATCGGATTGCATTCAGATGCAATTCAGCATGAATCTCAAACATTTCATTACACTTCATACAAAATTATATGACATTATAGTAATTTGATACCTGAGGTTGGTAGACTACAGATCTGTCATGAGGATCCATTTGTAAAGTTAAATTGAGTTGAGACGACTTCATTGGGTCCACGAAGATCCATGATGAAACAATAATGAAGTCCATCAGCAAAAGAACCATCACTAGACTCATCAGTTGCGTGTCTCTTAGCAGCTGAATGTCAATAAAAGAATTGACATGTCAGAATTTCTTTGTTTCCTTTCGCTTTTTACATGAAAGGTGACATATTCATTCATGCGACGCAAAACAAGATGAAAGAAAAAAGTCAGAATTTTTTGCGTCGTTGTTTGTGTTTCCACTCTGCCAAGCACTTTCTCACCTTGTTTTTGACGACGCCAATGCAACTGCGGGTGAAAATGCGGTGAACGCGGTATGTTTTTGCAAACATGGCCCCGAACGAAAGCGAGAACCCCATGGCCAGTAAACATACTCGGATCTATATGGTTAATCAATTATGTATTAGATTGACATTGCAAATTGCAACACTTTCGTTAGTTCTAGTCTAGTCATTAATTTAATATATAAATATATTGCTAGCTGACCGTGCAAATGTGCGGGAACTCAGTGAAATAAGGAGAAAGGAAGATAACTGCCACGTATGCAAGAATGCATCCAACGATCACCATGTTGTTGAGCCGAGGACTCGATAGTTTGATGTACCTGTTCATTCCATACAATTTGCTTTCATGAAGTTCCATTAACTTTAATTCCAATAAAGTTTATTAATGTGCAGAAACTGTCAATAAATTTAATTAATCGTCACTTGAGCTTGCGATTGTAGAGATTGAAAGTAAGAAAGGCGATAGCAAGGAGAATGCCCAGTCCACCGAGTGCCGCGACGCTGATTCCGAGCGAATCGTCCACTTGATCCAATGTGAGACGCAATTCCCTCCGAGCTATGGGTGCTTGTGATTTCGCCTGTGCGTGTGATTTTATGTACTTGTGGTCACTCCATTGGATAGGAACACAATTCGTGCAATTCCATGCTAGATTCAAGTCCTCGGGGTCGTAGAGCCCTACTGGCAAAACTTTCACTTCTTTCTTATTTCCCTCTCCTATGCCTATTTAATAACCACGATCTGACAAAATGTTCAGAGTGTACTTTCAATTTATCATTGTGAAATGAGCAAAACGGGCTTACGTTGGATTTGCATGAAGGAAGTGATTCCCACTCTGTCCGATCCAGAGAATGCAATCGGACCCTGCCAATGCCCATAATCATGCATTTAATTTATGGATAATGGTTATGATTCCTAATAAATCTTGAAGAGGAACTATATAAGCTTACCGATATGCCTTGGAAATGAAGATTTTCCATCTCCATTTTGAATTTGGATGAGAATTCTTGGTCGCGGTAGTGAAAAGATTCGAAAGAGTGATTGTGTTTGTGTCGCATGTTGCGTAGTGCAAGGGCCACAGTCCACACGGCGTCGTATGCCTCCGGGGCGAAAGCACTTGCTATCTCTACTCCGTTGCTTTTCAGTCGACGAGTGAAAGTGTCCATATCCTGTAATCATGAGTTAGGCTTATGCATTGAGAATGATGAAAAGAAGTGAAGTTGTAAAGAATGTGAAGAAGACAGTTGGTATTACAAGTCCAGAGACAGATTTGCGATTGGGGGACAACGCATTGTGTCTGTTGACCAGAATGACGTTGGCCACTGCTTGCTCAAGTTGGTTGTCTGTGCAGTCGTTGTCGTAATAAGGATGTGGAGTGCTTTCGTTAAGAGGAAGGAAGGAGTCGAGATTGGAGGAGTCATCTGCTCTTCTTTGCCACCAAGCGTGCATTTGAGGTTGTGCAATGAGAATCCAAGCATAGTCACTTCCAAACATCCCCAGGCGGTACACCTTCGTGTTCACGTCACCCAAATCATTACTTTACATAAATATTCATTCGCTCATTCATGTCATTGTCAGCTGTCCTTGTAAGGGCTTTTGATCAGCATCGCATCATAATGATAAACAGGATGAAAAGCAAAACTCAGAACTCACTTCGCAGAAGATGCTGCGTCCAAAGTTAGGACTCAAGTTGGCAATGATGATCCTTGAATCTAGTTCCTTATCACACAAACATGTGAAGTGAATGCCCCCAAAAAAACCAATTGCACAAAGTGATTAAGAATTCATGACTTGAATACGACTCACTGCTTTCCTTTTAATATCTTTCCTTTGCATGACGTTGAGCCATTCAATTGCAGGAAATACATTATCGGAACATGAAGGAGAAGCAATGAATCTTGATTTATCTTTCGTTTGATTCCATTTGATTTCATTTTATATAAGGAAGTGTTTGTGTTTGGATTCGGGTTCGGGTTTGGGTGTGGTCGCATTATCACGTCATCATCACGATGACACTTATACGAATAAAAGCTAAAGGATGATTATGACTTTAGTACAACAAACGGACTTATTCAATACCTTCATGTCTTGGAGTTGATGCTTGAAATCATTCCTGGAGAAAGTGAGAGTCGCTCTGCATGAAATGTTAGCTTTCTCCAACTGAGTCACGAGGTAATTGGCAGGCTATAACAATGTCACAACCACAATGACATCCAATGCTAATTTATTATAATTATGTTCTATGACTCTGATTGAGCCGTAGAGTGCGTCCTTCTGAACCAAGCCTTACAATATGCAATCTGCTTTAAATTGCTTTCATTTCAATTGGAAGGCAAGGCAAGGAAGGCAATAAAAGTGGATTACTACAGTGATTGTGTGACGTTGATGATCATCATTGATTGTGATTGTGTGCATGTGAAGGATATTACAACCATAAAGTCTTGTCATCAAAAATCCCTTTGCGACTTTCCCTTCGACTGGCACTTGCCTGCCTTGCCCCCAAAGAAAGAACGAATACACATACCAACGTAAAGATGTTTTCATTCTGGGTGAAGAAAGTGACGGTGTCCCATTGAAAATAACGCATGAACTGTATGATTGCTTCTGCATGGGACGACACCGGAGACACAGTTCGAAAGAACAAAGGAAATTCTTTCCGATCTGACAAAGATGGGGATGTTGAGCCAAAAGACACCTGCAATTAGTCATTTCCCTTCAATTACTCATACTCGTCATGCACAGGTGTGTAGGTGGTGGGCAAAGGTGCGTGTTTTGTTTCGATTTCCAAATTCATCTTTCACAACACCAACACGACAACACAGTCTGTGTATCTTTTTGATTGATGAACTGTTTTCTCTCTCGAAAAACTCAGCACATAAATCAATTGAATTACATGTAATGTGTAAGCGTAACACATGATGGTTGCTGTAAGGTAAGGTCCAGAGTTGTATGACCATACCGCAGCCCGACTTGCAAAAATGGACATTATAAGAGAAGAAAATCTACCCGTGGGCCATTTGACGGCGAAATAAGGAGATCAGAAATGGAAAGTGAAAAGTGAAAGTACCATCCAAAGTGAGTCGAGATGGCAAAAAAAGTCAAAAGAAATGGAATTTTTTGCTTATTCAACAACAAGCGAATTGGGTTTTGAGGCAATCTCGTGTGTCTTACCCTTCCTTTCCAATGCTGCCGCTGTATAAGAAGTCAAGTTTCCTTATAAGTCCGTCCTCTTGACTTTCTTCTCGAATCTCAGAGTCAGTCAAAAATTGGTTCAAAGTGTGTTTGCAAAAACGAAAAAAAGCAATTGCAACATTCATTGAGCAGTGACTCGATAAGCATCAAGTGTGTTTCATTCCTCTTTTGGCTTTCACTTTCACTTTTCATCGCTCTCATTTTCAATTTCCCATTCCTCAAGTCAAGCAATGAAAGGAATCCATTTCAATATCCACCCCTTTTAGATTCATTCAAATCTTTTAAACAGAAAAATTGGTTCCTTAATCAAGTGTGGTGTGGTGTGACCCAAAATTTTAACTTCAATTAACTCTTCACTGGCGCACGGATATATGGATACTACTATTACTTTACTTGTAAACTGTTAAACTGTAAAATAGTTGACGTGAGGTTTTTCGTTTGTACCGTTACATGACCAATACCATCCAGAAACCACATCTAGTATTAAAATAGTAATGAAATCTTAATTACTATGTATTAGAAAACGTTTTCGAATGACGGCGTATCTGTCCTTGCCGGTAGTTATTATTAAATTCCTTCTTTTCTTCACAGAGTTCATTGTGAGTTTTTGTGCATGAAAGAATGCAGGTTTCACTGAGATTCTGCATTTTTGTCTTGATTTTACTTAAGAAATGAAGAGGGAGGCAAGAAAGAGGAAGAAAATTAGTAGTCGTACCTGAAGGACACTCCAGTGTGTCACAACTTTGGCGAGTCGTTCCGTGACCTCGCTGCAAGAAGCTCCAAGAACGCAAATCATTTGCACTTCCTTTTTCATGTAAAGTGCATGGAAAAATGCATCTACGCCGGCCCCGGGATCGCACTATATGTAATTAAATTATGCTCAATTCAAATAATGAACGATAAGTTTTATTTTTACTTTATTAATAATGACATCAACAAGGGGGAAAAAGGATGAAAAAAGTAGAAAATGAGGACTGTCAACTTTTGAAAGACTTTTGTCGTATAGTTTATTTAGAACTTGAAGTGCCTTGCTTGTTGAATGGTACTTGAAACATCATTTGTATTGTTATCGTCGCAATCTTATGGTCACAGTTACGGGAGATGTCACAGTTTCAGTATTCAATCAAGCAACCACGACCACTTGAACACGAACATGTCTTTCATATCGGACTGCCAACTTTGCGCATTTTTGAGGTGAGGTTAGAAAAAACACATGAGTGGTGGCTCACGTGAAACTGTGCTTACATCTGCACGATTCAGGCACAAGGTATTTAGGGTTTTATGAAAGGATCAAAAAAAGGATTAACGTGGAATCAAAAGCTTTATTCGAATTCTACTAATTGAAATGTACCATAAATGTCGAATTATGATTTCTGATTGACTTAATTTCTACAAATGAATTTTGGGACAACTTTAAGAAAGGGATCTGCGAAATCATTTCATAGCTAGCACGAGACATGTGAACTCTAACATGTCCACGCAATAAGAACGTAAATAAAAAGTTTCTTGTTTGAAGCGTACGAAGAAGTACCTAGTGAAACAAGTCTGGTCTAGTGCTTAAGAAAGAAAGTTTGGAATCTTGTCTTGTCACTTTGTTTCCTAATTTCTTTGAGAGAAACTTGAGGTTTCTCAGTTGAATTGAATTGATCTTTGATGCTTGTGGTTTTGGTTCTTCTGCGTCGTGTCTGACACGACGGAACAGGAAAGTAAAATAAAAACAAAAGTGTGCAGGAACAGTGTGAGGTGAGACATTTGATTGTGTGTCATCTAGTGTCATCTCAATTCCCCAAGTCTTCTCAACAACTTATGAAATTCTCAACTTTTTGTGTAAGGAGATCTTATTCGATTATTATTATTGACATTTCTCCCAGTACATTCGAATGAGAAGAGTCCTTCCCCTTCTTTGCGAGCCAAGAGTGACTCTGACTGGGTGATGAACATGATCTCTTTGACGTATCTGCTCCCTATTCTCATTCTTTTAATACTTTCACCATTGTACAGTCATTCGGAACCCCGTTCGCATACGGACCGAGGGAAACTACAGCTTTACCTCACATTTTCAATATCTCTTTAGCATTACATTTGGAAACATGAGAGACTGCCAGATTGAAACATGAGTCCTCAAATTATAATCCCTTCTGCTGTGCATGCACACATGAATGTCCACCTTTCCATTTATCCATTAGAGTCTTGAGCTCCCATTCCAGTTCCAATTACTCGTACCATAAATAATACTTTTTGAGCAGATTTTGATTATATGTGATCTTTTCATTTCTTTCTTTCTCTATTATTTCTATTACAACTTGATATCTGGGTGAGCGTAGCAGCATCCTATATATTAGCTTTAGTCTCCATACCCAGTCAAGTGATTGACGCAATTGCTCATGTGTACTAACTTACTAACTTTAGAGGTTGCTTCTTTTATACTATATAGTTACGTTTCGTAATGAAAGTTATACCAAGACTTGCTACAAAATGTGAAACCTGAAATGTGGATCGGGTAGGAAATAGAGTGAACAACTTTGCTTATGCTAATCGGCTTGTGCTTGTGTCACTTATTGACTCATCTCGTCACGTCATCTTCCATTTCTCTTTACTTTCTCCGCAACCACAACAGCATTCCTCACTTAATACATGGCAATATTGCTTTTACCCAAGTCAATAACTAGACATGTACATATTTGATCATTTAAATATGCTACTACTACACAAGATGAGTATTGACTTTTGTTTTCACAGAAATGGATCTTTACTCAACCTGTACTGTTATCACTTGTATTAATACCTGAGTGTCGTTCGTGTGCATGGTGAGGTGGAAAGAGTCCAGCATCCCTGAATTGTTCACATCATCCAGGGCGAGTGCAGCTGCCACTTTCTCACTTACCCCTTTGACTCTTCTGTCACCGTTCTCGTCGCTCAGCTCAAACAAACCTAGAATTGTCACAGTCTCCTTATTCTTCGTCGTTATATTCACTATCACCTTCTTCTTCTTTTCCTCGTCATCATCACTAGGAAAATGACGTGGGCTCTTCTTCTCTTTCTCCTCTACTGAACGAAGACTTCTCTGCTTCTTCTTCTTCTGTCCAGATTTAATAATTCTCAATAATTCAATTAGTTTCTTCGTCTGGCTCTTTTCAAGTGAATCTCTCGTTTCATAATGCAACAAGTCCTCTGACAGTTGAGAAACGTTCCGTCCTTCATTCCAAGAAGTGATACCAGTCTTGTTAGAAACAACGTGACCCTGCATAACCCAGACATCACTAGCCAAGCCGTTCTTAGCTTGACCTTCTTCCAAAAAACAAGAGCAGGAACAATAACAACCAAACAGCACTATCAATATCAAGCACACTCGCATGGTTCCAACGTTCGTTAACTCAAATATTATTTCATTGTTATAAAACGTTTCGGAAATTTTCTATGGCTAGATTCCAAAACGATACAATTAAAATTGTCAGTAAGTAGCAAACAAAAACTGACACGAAAATGAGCACGAGCTAACAGGTTTTGTAGGTTTTATAGGTTTGTTGGTGACGTGAGACGTGACACAAGACAGCTCAGAGTGCATCGTACCTTTCACACTGAGGAGAGTGAACATGAAAATGAAAGACTTTGGGTGGAAGCGACTTGCTTTTCTCCGTTTCGCGTTTCACCTTTGCCTTTGCTTGGAGAACCGGTGACAGGAAAAACCAGCGCTCGGGTCGGATGTCGGGTGCGTATTCCAAATTCTTAGTCGTCGGAGCGGACTGAGCGGAGTCTTCCTTTGCCCCAAAACCAAAATCCACCCTTTATTGAGATGAGACTCAGATCTCAATACAATGCGACCGAAACGCTAAGAATAAATGACATTTATTTTGTAACATTTCCAATGTTGAAAACCTGCACACGTGCTAACTGTATTTTGATAAACGATAAATAGCATTGTAAAACTCAGAATATACTTATACTAAATATAACAATATCAAATATCAAGATCCGTCATATGAAGATCAAGATCCAGTTTATGCAGCATAAAATTGTAAATGGAGACAATATATTTGATTTGAATACATAATTTGCATACGGAATTTGGGAAAGTTGAAAAGAAAGTTGAAAACGAATGAAAAGTGCTACCCTGAATTTATAAGTTTTTCCTGCGCAACTGTAAAGGCGCGCATCACGAAAGCCATGCCTCGTCCAGATGATCTTCACTGTACATTGTAGTCTTTCACTTTAATAATTTTAATGCATTGTGCTTACATTTTCCTTTAAATTAATTTTAAAAAGTGTTCATTAAGTTAAAACGTAAGTCCTTTTGTATTTTTGTGTGACACTAAACCATACGGCTTGAGCAAACTACCTGTGTTATGTAATCTTTATCTCATTGTCATTACTGGGCAGAAACTTTTATTCATACCTTGGTGTTGAATTTTCATTTTAATAATTTTTGAAGATGTACTCATTGGACTTTCTACGGATTTGTTAAATTGGGTCCATAATGATTAGTTAATTTCATTTTGGAAATTGTGTGACAAGTAATGATTTGGAAGTGAAGATGAAGCAGAAAGACGGAAACGATAAGTTGTATTTAATGTACTAAATTGCAAGTCAAGTGTCACCGGTATTATTCGTATTATATTATATTAATATCCGTTTTGACATGAAGATGAGGATGTCAGGGGGGAAAAGTAAAAAACGACTAAGAGCAGACGATAGTTCAAATTCGGTACCATTTCCGGTTACAAATTCGTTAAATCATCAGTCTGCATCCGCGTATCCTTTGCTTTTCGGACAAGTTTACGAGGGACATTGGATTGACACTGCAGCCGAATTGGACACAGATCAATTCGTAACTGGTCAACCGTCAACTGTCAAGCAATTCGAAAAATCCACGGACACTGGGGCTGGCCATCTGGCTTTTCCAAGTTCTATTGGCACTGTAAAACAACAGCGCATGTGAGATTACATATCATTTACAATTTTATCTTGAAGTTTTGATTTTGAAAAGCAGTTTCATGACACGAAGTATATGAACAGAGTTGCTTTATCGAGAGCCGACTTGTGTCCCGTTATGGGACGACCACGTGTGGTCACGTCGAGAGGAAATTTGCGTGAAATATATGGATTTGACACTGGACCGTTGGACACTTACTTATATGCCGAAGAAGCGCTTTACCTCCTTGAAACTGTAAGTAATGAAATTAATAATAAATTAATTTATTCATTAGTTATGTAATGTTGAGGCGATGGTAGAATATAAATAAAACTGTTTGATATTAATTTGTATGCAAATGATTTTATCTTAGGGAAAACTGGAGATATTCGTGGACAACGTGTCAATGAGTGTCGAAAGGGCCCGAAATATTTTTCTAGATTGTGGAACAGGGCAGTGTCAAGTCAGTCAAGTGCGAACATGTACTGTGAACGAGTATGCTGTGTACAAGCATTTAGCAAGTCTCGGTTTCCGTTTGAGGAGACGGCCGGATGCGTTTCCTGTGACATTAGCGGCATCATCATCGACTCAGAATTCGAGAACTTTTGCGACACGAGTCCTTCCAAGAAACGAGAATGATGAAGACGAAGATATGGACATCGAAATGGACCACATGGACGTGGAATTGGAACCTTCCAACAATGGCCGAGGATTGAAAAGGAAGGCAAGTTTCAGCCAGCTGAGTCAAGCAAGTTTGAGTCAGATGAGTCAATCAACGTGTGGAGGTGAACTGTCGCAATCGCAATTTTTTAATTCGTTTTCAAGTACGTCCCAGTGTCCCAATTACACTGTGCTGGAAGTGGAGTCTGATGCATCCGAGTCTGACTTTGAGTTTGAAGATGAAAGTGTTGAAGAACAACGCTTTTCGAGTTCAATTGGTGTGCAAATACAAGAGGTGGATGCAAATACTCCTTGCACACCAATTGGTACGCAGTTTGCCATTGTTATTAGTTTGTAATTGGAATTGTTGTTTTGGTGTTAACGGTGGTGTTGCCTTTGTAATTTGAACAGAACCTATGCCCTCAACTTCACGAGCAGCTTATCAGCGTGACAGCTACGGCGGAATAGTGGAACTGGCAGAGAGTGACTCTGAAAATGACGAAAACGCAGGAGATACAATTTGGAAGAAATTGGTCCCTTCAAGGATAGTTACCTTAAGCTATCCATCGGCAGATCTTCTCCCACCAAATATTCCATGGAAAATGGGCACATTTCAGTGCGGTTCTAACAAGGACTACGTGGACCACCTTGACTGTTTTGTTGATAGTCTGAGTCTACAAGATTCGACTTATTCCGTTGCGTCGACGAATGCTAAGCGAGCTACTTCCTGGAAACAATGGCGGATTCTACGAAAAAAGGAAGCTGATAGTGCTACTCAAGACTCACTGTTACATTCTCCAACTACTCACGAGTCGCAAGATGTTTTTAGCAAGCTACATCTGTGGTCCCGATCAGAAGAGGAGGACCATCGTGACAGTGACACATCAAATTCATGCATTCCACGTATTAATTTGTGCCCTTTCTACTTGTATGGTCGTAGAGCGAACAAGTGCCACAAAAATAGACTAGATCGAGGGGATGCAAAACCCATGTACACCGTCGCCATTGTGAAGTACGGTGATCTGATTCTTTCATAATTATTTATACATAATTTATTATATTGTATTGAGTATTTTGTTTTATTAATGACTTTTTGTAGGAGTAGAGATGAAATGGGAACTTTACGCAACAATGTGCCTGTGTGGCGAGATGAAAAGGAAGTGGGGGTAGTGATAGCGATTGTGAGTGACGGCGGAGCTGGGAGCGACATTGTGTTCGTTACTCCTGACAATCGACCTTTAACCTCCATATTCAATTGATTTGATTGAGACATCAACATATGCTGTCTCTTGTGATAACTTTGATAACCTAACCACATTAAAGGAAGTTGATATTTAAAACTGGCAAACCAGTAAAGTAACGGAACGCACGTTTTTTTTACTCAATTTTTGTTTAATTCGCACACTATAAATTAATGATTAATTATTGTTATTCGTACTATAAGTTTTCATGTAGTTTGCTAGGGATATTTATATCTGTCAATGTGTAATTGCTAGTTGTTAATATGTCAGTTTTAATTAAAAGACTGAATAATATTACAAATGTGGTTTTCGAGATTTATAGCGGCCAACAGAATGGAACCAGTAATCTGAAACCCTACTATATGTAATCAGCAATCAGTACACTAACGAAATGAAATGAGTAACTTGAGGTACGTAGTAATAATAATTAATAATGCATGCCACTGCAACATTTTCGAATTGTTATTTAAAAGTAATACTTGGTAAACGCAAGAGACAATCAGCAATGACAGAATGCAATAGCGTATTGTATATTACGTATATTTGGACAGACAAGACACAAGATGCGATGATTTCAACAAATGCTGGTATACCTAAGTAACAATTTATAGGTTTAGTACTAAGAACCAGAATATTGTGATAGGATTGATCACTAGTCTAACAACATTATAATATCATCGTAATCTTAATCTTAAGTATAATTAAAATGATGCTATTAGCATATTGCAGTACAGAGCACATGAAATTGGATCAGTTCTCGTATATTGATTTGATACTTTGATTATGTCAATTGATAACTTGAATTTGTACATTCGCAATTTGAACTGCTAATGATGAAGATGTTAATCGTAGTGCTGCTACTTTCCATATTGTTGTGTGGTTTGGTTGTGTCATGCAATGCAGTATTGTAGAAACATACTGCGAAGGGCACGAACGAACCGAATTCGAACCGTTGTTGACGTTGTCATTCGTAATGGAATGTTTGCATTTAGGTAATTACAATAGTATACTTAATGAAATGAAATTTGAAACGCGCAATTATTGAACATTGAAGTTGTCAATAGAGAGAATTGAAAAAGAATGATAACGAACAGGGAATGGAATGAACACAATAATGGATGGACAGGTCCATGCATTTTAGATTCATTCAACTCAAACGAAAACGATACATAATAAGAACGTAAACAAATTATTGAATATGAAGAAGATTCGATTATTCATTCCACATGAGTGATTCACGCTTTCATTCGGTAGCATTGAGCCCTTCGCCAAACTTTTCAACGATGACTGCCAATGCCTTCTTCCAGCCACTTTCTGCGTCGCTTGTCCATGCATCTCCCAAAGCCTTCCCGAAGAAATCCAAAAGCGAATCCCGCAAATTCTGAAATGAAATGAATCCAAAAATGCGTTCATAAGGTTTCTATTAATACAGTCTCAGTGTATAGAATTTGCACAAAAGGTCAAGTAAAGATCCTGATCATAAAAATAGCACAAAAGGATTATGTTTCTCTTTGCTTTCTCAGTATCATATGTCGCATAATGCTCGATTCCATGGCCATCCATCAAAGAATGAGGGCGAGATCATGAGACGGAGACGGGATTAGTACTTGGAATTGGAATCATGCGTAATATATAATGTCACGTGGACATGCCTGAATGTCTTGGATAGTAAGGTTTCGCTTTTGGTGATTTTTCCCAGTTTTAATGAGAAGCTCGGACAATAATTCGACATCGTCGAGATTGTCGACGAGTCCATCAATGGCTTTCATAACAGTGAAGGCGTGGGATTTCAGACGAATGCTCTTCTTTAATTCGTCCAGAGGAACGCCTTCCATCCCTTTGAACATCTGCTGGTACTCTGGGTAGCCCGTGAAAAAGCTGTTGACAATAGTAATTTTCACCAATTATAGTACTAATTCAGTAATTGGATTAATTTTTCATGCATGAGCAAATGAATGGCTGATGGTGATGTGATGGCTGACTCACTGAATGAAAAAGGCAACTCCATTGCTCTTGAGATCTTTCCGAACGAGACCCCATGTGTCAAGGATCCCTTGAGTTTCTTCTGCAGAGAATGCTCCCGTCATATTTTTCGTTTTCCGTCTTTCAGGACAATCTGGAACGCAAAACCAAAGCATCGAAAATAATGTACGACACCATACGTCTACTTAATAAATTCAACATGTGCACAGCACATCAGGACAACAAAGTTGATCCATTTGTCATTTTCTATGTGCGATGTTTCGGTCATTCCAGACACTTGTTTCTTTGCATACAAAATAAGATTAATCTCTCCTAATACGATGAAGAAGAAGGATATAATGAATGTTTCATCATGAGCAGTAGTAACTTAATAACTTGTACCTGGTACGTCAGAGTAACAACTTAGAAAACGAAAATACGAAGAGGCTGATGAAGGTCAAGAAATGCCTTCCTATTCAAGCGTAAAAGGTGTGTGCCATACTATACAGATACAGTATAGTATTGTAGTGCATTTAATCTTAATGCTATTCTGATTTCAAGGATGGCCAAGCGACGACATGACAGCAACAAACAAGGAAAACAGCATCTTCATCTTCAGACGTAATAGAGTAATAGTATATTTCACAATATAATCATGCTATCTAAAATGCGCATGTGATGAGAGCTGGGATGACAAAATTATTATATGGTACGGTAGAATGAACAATGTGAGTACAAGACTTTTAACTACCAATGCCAATTGGCAATTGGCAATGTTTACTTAAATGATTAGGAAGGCACGCTGCCGCTGCTAATTACAAAGACTGGCTGTGAGTGAGTCGAGTCGGGCGTTCATTTTCCCCGCTTATAGCTTTGATGGATGTGATTCATGTGATGGATGGAAGAGAGTAAAAAGGTACTAGTACTAATATCCTTAAAAAAATATTCCACGTAAAGTGATTGGTATCAGACGGCCGTGCTGTTTCCTGTTTCCCTCTTTACTATTTGCTGTCTCGTCTGGTCGGCTGTCTCCTCCTCAGCTTCAATCTGAGAGAGTCTCAAGATCTAAATCGACTGAACTGACTTTCCGAGAGTTTGATTGAATTCGATTGAATTAGTTTTGGATGGGATGAGATGGGATTGGATGGAATGGATGGGCTGGGATTGGGTTCGCTCAGTCAGAAGAAGTTGTTGAAGAAGTCTTCTCGGTCCGTCGGTTGCTGCTCCGCCGTCTCTCCTCCACAACCAATTGACCAATTGAGCAATTGAACTCTATAAACACTCTTTCTTCACTTGGCGTTTTCTGGTCTGAGTCAACTCTTGATATGAGATCACTCTGTCTCTTCAAGTTACTTTCTCGCTGTTTACCTTTGTCTTTAATTTATTTATTGTCGGAGTCCGATTGGGTATGAGATTATGCGCAGATGTATATACGCGTAGCGTGTAGACTGCAGACAATGGAAAATGTGGACAGTGTCCATTACATGAATTAATGGATGCTGCTCCCGGTAGGGATTCAGTTGTTGGATGCTATGACACGCATAGAGACGGGATGTTTATGTTAATGGGACGGAAAGGAATGTGCGGATGTGATGTGATCTGAATGATCATGGATCATCAGGAATGTGGATGCAAATGTGGCTGCGAACACATGAACACACAAAGGGAAGTAAAGTGCATGCAAATCAGGAGCAAATCCTAAAGTAAACCCATGTGTTTTAAGGCGTGAGAGCACATTCTTTCTCGGAGGATGGATTTGTTGTAAATCTGACGATACGATTTTCACTCACTCGGTTCCCTTCACACTTTTCACACACCAGAATTCTTTGGCACGTAAAACACAAGCGAGGTAAAATTGGATGGAATGTGACGATGAAGTCTACGACTCACACGACACTTACTTTTTTGTCTTTTTTCCTTTCTACCACCGCAATCAAACGGAAGAAAGCGAACGAGGAGGAAGAAGCAGGGAAGACAAAGAACACGCAGATTCACTTTGATTTTTTGATTTGGACTTGACAGCCAGAGTGGAATTTGAATTTGATGGAAAAGATGTGACAGAGCAGCGTCACGCTGTCGTACAACACGACGAGCACATTCAGACAAATATATTAACTCAATTGAGAAAATGACAAAATGACACTGTGCAGATTTGCTGACACACACAACACAACATTGGAAGAGTGACACACTCAAATAAGCTAATTCAGTTGTGATGTTCGTTCATTGGTTCATTCAATGATTTCCATGGGCGAAACAGATGCAATGATGCTTGAGCGACATAGATAAAGTCCTTTTGCTTTAGCTTTTGCTTGCCTTGCTTTGTGTTTATAGGCTTCTGTCACAGAGACCAAGTCCAAGTTCCATTCAATCTAACTCGCATTCCCTTTTTGCTCCTTATCTCATCCATGCACCTTGTCTCTCTTGTCTCTTCTGTTTCTCTCGTCCTCATTCTTCTATTACGCTATGTCAGTTATGGCTTATGACATTCAACGCAACTCAACTCCCAGTCAGTCCCAAGTTCCAGAAACCATATTAACATTATTAACGAAACCTAACTAACTATAAGTAGAATAGAATTATGATTACAATAGAGCCTGAGAACCACTAACTTATTGAATTCTGGAAAAGATGATGACAAAAGGAAGATAATAAAGAGATCATGAAAAAATCATGATCACAAGAGATGAGTCAGACAATGCCTTCTTCCTTTCCATTCAAATACGTCTTTAGGTCCATTTCCGCCTTTGATCACTCTGCATTCATTCATTAAGAACATTGTGGAGATTTCTCAAGTGAAGACGTCTCAAATGAGTGGAAAGGGGAGAGAACAAAAGTCTACGTACCAACCAAAATTACTAAAAAGAACAAAAATATGATGTCCCATGCTAAATATAAAGAAAGTACATTGAACAGTACCAAAAGAGACGAAACATACAATGTATCACAATGCCCCAGAAACTTTTTCATTCGGGATGCAGTAGTTTAATGTTATAGTAGTATGATTCTATAATTATTGTATAAAGAATAAAAATGTGAGTACCTTTTGAAAAATTCCAAGAGATTTGAAGTGAGTACAGTGGAACGTTGAAATGAAAGTGGAACGAAGACACCAACAAGTGGACAAGATGAGTTGTTGTTGACTGCGTGCACTCACACCGATGAATGGGACAATCCCACGAGGATTCTTTGCTTGTCTAGCCAGCAGCCTAGCGATTGCCATTCCCAGATTCTCCTTTACTTTGCGAGCACTTGCCCCAGCATCATCCTCATCCAAAAGCATCTTGCTCTTTCTTTCTGTTCCTCATCTTTCACTTATGCATCTCATCAATGTGATCTCCCCAAACCAGACTATTTAGTCCATTTACATTCATTCGAAACCGCTAAAATGTTTCTATTGTCCGATTATCCCTTTGAATTTTCACTTTCGTGTTCGTGTCACGCTCCTGAATGTTCATGTCAATTGTCAGTGTCAAACCCATGGCGTGCCGATTTTTAGTAAATTCTTTTTATAGCCAAAAATGCGTTAGGCCAGCTTTTATAAAGAAAATAATACAAGGCTGGGGTTTTTGGCTGGGATTAGGATTATGTACCGGAAAACGGTCTAACCTACTGCTTTGCATGCTGGCTACTGCACAAGCCTGAGCATGACGTATCTATTGTTCGCATTTTGAAGTGCCATTGCATGCCATTGCATGCCAATTTTCCAATATGTAAAACATCGTGTTTTTTTGTAGACTCCGTTTAGCATTGTACTACTTTTTAAAACTAAAAACTTACCAACCCATGATGACAAAATGTGTACTTTTGTATTGACATGGTTTTGAATTGATGAAGGACGAAGGATATGTGATGCCATGAAGGAAATGAAAGTATGCGACACATTGAGATCGACAAGAGGCTTCGCAAATCAATATATAGTGCGTCTACTAAACGTGGAGAAACTTTCTATTTATTCCTTTGGCAAGTGAGAAAAAGTGAAGACTTGAGTGAGGACTCAAACGAATTTTTGTGTAAATTGTGTTTGCTTGCTGTCGTCGCAAATGTCGTATGTCTGTCTGTCGTTGTCCCGCCGCGTCCGTGTGATCCTGCTCTCATCCGAATTTCCGAATCCATTTTTGGAGGCATTGGGGCAGAAGAAGAGCACGATGAAGTTAGAAAAGAAGGAGACTCGTCTTCTGTACGTCACTTTACTCGTCACTCTATAAAACACATATAGACAAAATAATGCATGTTTCATGTTTCACCTTTGGCACAACAGGCAATTGAGCATCCGACAGCGGGCACTTTGCATACTCCTTTCCCATCCACATCCCATAGTATACTCCACTCTTCTACTTCTAATATAATATTTCCTCATTTCGACATTTCGTCATTTCAAGCAGGAGCAGAAGCTAAAGCGAGCAGGCAAAGCAAGGCAGGAGCAGACAGCAGTCAGTCCATCCAACCATATAGCAGTAGCCGAAAAAGGAATTATTAGATTATGTATGATCAAGTTGTTGCTCTTTCGCCTCTTTCATCTCATCTCCTCTTCTCTCCTCTTCTCTGCTTCTCTTCAAAATCCAATAAGTATGCAAATGCCAAACATTTTTCTCAACAACAATCATCATGTCCTCATCCTCCTCGTTGTTGCCTCGTTGTGTCATTCCTTCGTAACGACGTCCTTCTGCTTGCTTCAAAAATTAAATTTTACTCTTTTTTAAATTGCCTCTCTTCGTCCTTTCATCGTCCCACTCTCATTACGATCACCGTTTACAGTAAAGTTACTATAGCTTTCTCTTTAGCTTTTTGACCTCACGACAGTCAGCAAGACAGCACTATAGAACCAACCAAAAACGAATTTAAGGTCCCAATCCGCCCCAATGGGGATTCACAACTACATACTCAGCAACTGCTACTAGAATGGAATAGGAAAAAACCGAAAAGCATTAAAAAGCACGCATGAATTATGACATGAAATGGAATGCTACTGTTGAGCAATTAAGGCTCTCGACTCGGACTTGGATGAATAATCGATGAAGAAATGTTCATTATCTTGACACGCAAAGACCAGTGCAAGTGTCACTTTCACAAAAGCAGTAGTAGTGGCAACTTAGCAACACAGTTGGTTCTCTTTCGTTCCGTCTTTATTCCTTTCTTCAGTCTTTCTTGGAATTTGAACTTGGGACTTTGAAGGAAGGAAGGAAGATGATGACAAGATAACAACTCACTCAGAATCACAAGAGCGACATGCTGAGCCTGCAAACATGACATTCCTTTGATAAGCTACCAACCGAACAGTGTATGCTCAAAATCATATTTCTTCTCTGTTCTTTTGTTCCACTCAAAAAGATTACTGTGAAGTATGTAATACGTACTAAGATGATAAGATGAAGATGGTTTGGTTACGTCATTTTGGAGGATTTAGACATTTAGAGGTTATACACCTAATCCAAATGTCACATACAGTTCACAGGATCATGGGAACATTCAACAGTCCTAACCATCGTCAAAAGCAAACCGAGTCATCATGATCATGAAAAACACTTAAAATCTCAATTGCAAGCTGAATTTGATTTGTTTATTTGAGGAATTGTCCTAATTGTATTTCATCAAATGTTAACATTTAAATATTTAGTTAATGTGTTTCTGGAGAAGGCAACAAGGAAGACAAGCCATGCACATAGTGCAGCCACTGCAATTTCGAAGGTCATAGCCTGCCTGTGCCACACGCGCTACCCAAGACGACTGTCCTTGTCCCCACATCATGTTCCACATGACTTCAGAAATGGCTGATACATTCACACCCGCGTTCTTGGCCATGTTCATTAATTCCTCTACTTCAGGCAGTTCGCTAAGCTTATTGGCAAAGCGAGAATATTCTTCCTGTTTCAAATGGTTCAAAAGGCGAATGACACCTTCGTTGTTGGACACAATGTCCAGAATGGCTTCTGTCAACCTGACCACATCAACAATGGAGTCATGGTTCTCTACTTCCTTCACCTTGTGTCGTGGAACCAACAACTTTTGAGCGAAAACGTCCCGGCTGGCAGATTTCATTTCATCCACATATCCATTCTTAATCAAGAATTCTGCGAGCTACAATATAAAACAATTTTTGCATTTAAAAACTAAATTAAACTGTATAGCAATCAGCGTAATGCAATTACCTGAGCCAATTGAGGTTCTGATTGCATTTTTTGTGCGATTGTTCTAAGTTTGTCTCCGATCTCCTTCATCTGTGGCATTTGTTGAATGGAACTCATGGATTTGATAAGTTCCCGTGGATCAGGTACTGCGTCTAAAATCTTGTCCATTGCAGACTTCAACTGCAGTTCATCTGACAAGAGAAATTATTAATCAATCAATAATGACTAGTATGATTATCTAAATATTCTATAAGAATTTCACTCAATCATCAAAATAAATAATAATCTTCTAGTGGCGATTTGCTAACCTTGACCATAGGCGGAAGCCACAAAGGCGACCATCAGCAATGACAAAAATAAGACTTTCATTTTCCCGTTTCGTCGATTTTCACGTCCAAGCAACACGGAGTTAATGTACTAAATGCCAATTCCTTTCACAAATCATCTGCCATAAAGTATAATGAAATCATGCTAAATTGAATTTGAATGACAGTTCTCCATCCAACAAGATAAATTAATTGAGTAAGATAATGATAATAAAAAAAGAGTTATGAAAGGTATAATTGGTCAAGTGCAAGAACGGCAATCGCATAAATTATCACCTGTCAATTATCTGAATTATAATTTTTCAAAAACAATTAATGAATGCTTTTATATCACTGGCGTCCCGTTGCACAATGTCACAGTACATTTTTGACTATGACTAACTGACAATGTCATCTTCTTTATCTTTGCATTTAACTTAATTTGCTAATACCGCAGAGTAAAATCAATAATCAGGTAATGTAGTGTACAAGTCTAACTTTATGACACCCCTTAAATAGGCAGTTGTGGAATAACTTAACCAATATGACATAATGGTAAAAATCAGGTAAAAATATTTATCAATCATATCATGAGACATGGCATGACGAAGCCTTTCAGTTCAAATGAATGAGTAATAAAAATGCAAAAACCGACACAAAACGCTTAATGTCTGTTATTTTACATAGTTTTTAATAATTTATTGAAATACAAACACGAGCTTTGGCAGCTGAAACTTTGAAATAAAATCTATGATTTCAAAATCTTTAATCTTTGTACAAAACGTTGAGCATCGGATGTATCAATCCTTTAAGTGTAAATGTGTATGGACGAAGTCATCGCTACCGCCGGTACCGGTTGTTGCTTTCTTCGTCCCTGTCAAGTGGAAAACAAATAGAATCATAACATGATTAAATGTAGCCTGTTTTGAATTGAATAGTTGAACGATCTTGAACAATAAATAAATGAATGCTTTAATTTTATTTAGAATAACATAAAGTTTAACCCTGTCTAGCACAATTTAGTTTTGCGGAAAGTAGGAAGTTTACCGTTTGTTAATAAGAATGAGGCATTTTGAGAAACGCCATGAGCACGATGAGGAAAACTACCTTTGTGAAAAGGTTTAGTGACATTGTGTCCATCGGATTAAAGTCACAGTGTAAATTACAGTTAAATTGTTAGTTGACTTAAATCTTAAATGACAACGTTGAGAATGTGATGCGATGGCTCCGGCTGCAAGCTGTTCACTGCGTGTCAACAGAAGATGCAAATACGACGCAGAAGACACGGAAAGTAGGAAAAGGAAAAATGCAAATAAAGAAATAGTAGCATAGCAGTAGTGACTGCGATGTAACTAAGTAAGTAAGCTCCTTGTTTTTGTTTGTTGTTGATTCGCTTTTCGCTGCTACGCTATCAAAGTATTAAGACTGAAGGATGCTGGTATTGGTGTCATCTTGGACTTTGTACATCATTGCATTGCATGGATATTGGCTTGAATCTATGGCGTATGAATGGTATGAATGATATAAAGTTGTGTTGTAGTTGTGTTGACTGTAGTAAATGTGGGGAGTGGGTCCAACCTCTAATGCAAGTCAAAGTCAAGGCAATCTTGTGTTGTCTGTAGTCTACGTCTATGCTATACGTTGCTGGAATGTGCCTGGATTTACTAAAAGGAATGAGCAAGGACTCTTTGACAACAAGACCGGTCTTGAATGCGAAACCTGCCTGCAAATGCAAGGTCAATGTTGGCTCAAGTCGATTGTCTCAAGTTGAAGCTTCCCTTTTGTTTTGCAATGTCAGTCATTGAGCCAGTACAGAATGTTATAATTATGAGAACTACCAAACGATGTTGCGTAATATATGGTAACTCAGTCGTCAGTTCATAAAAACAGCATTTATTTAGAGTCTGATTGTAGAATTCATGATACGTTCATACAAGTCTGCATCTAAAGGTTCATAAACTGCATTTTGCAAGAAGTACATTTTGTCTGGAATGGTTCGAGGGTCGAATCCTTCATTCTGCAAACCAAATTTTTGGAGTTTGAATGTCCCAGTTGTGTTAATGCTTTCTTTCACACGAAGGAATAATGGTCGAGCGTAAGGAGGAAGTTCTTTTCCAAGTCCTTCTGCCAAATGTGACAAATCCAAAGAAGAGTCTGGATCAGCAATGACGGCCATTCCCGCTTTACCCTCTGCTCCTGGCACTGACACTCCAAACACAACCACGTCTTTAAGACCCACAAGACTACTGATTGCAGCTCCTACTTCTTCAGTGGACACATTTTCTCCTTTCCATTTGAAAGTATCCCCAGACCTGTCTTTGAATCGAAAATAATTGAACGTGTCACGAACCAGGATGTCTCCCGTACGAAAAGCCATATCTCCTTTCTTGAACACATTTTCGAGGATTTTTGCATTAGTAGCTGAGGAATCTGTGTAGCCTACAAAATCTCTTGTTGGATCATCTTTCATAATGATGCCGACTAGTTCTCCGGGCTCGTTTCGCGGGGATCGGATTGCCAACCCTGCTTTATTTCGGATCACTTGTCCGGTCACGTCATCCACTTTAATTAAACCCATTGGAACAAGCGGGTAGATAAGCAATGGCATGAAACCCACTGCACCGTGTCTCCCTTCATGATTCACTGTTCATTTATACAATTAAATTATTTAAAATTGACTTCTCGTGTGCAATTCATGCAAAGTTTACACGATACAGTTACGATCACATTCACGCTGAGATTCACCTAAACTGACGTTTCCTTCACTTGATCCATACAATTCGAGCATTTTAATGGAATGCATTTTCGGATTGCTGAAACGGGAAACAAACTGGTCCCAAATTTCTGGTCGAAGACCATTACCGAACATTTTGGTGACTCTGTGTTTTTTCTCCAGTTCAGATGGGGGTTGATTTAACAAATATCGGCATAATTCGCCCATGTATTGACACACCTAAACACATCAAACAACCAACACTCTTGCACTCTTGCAAATCAGCATCATCATTAATTTACACCTTTCCAATAATTCGTAGGGCTTAATAATAAGCGAAAAGTATGATATACATTGACGTTGTAATGATGACAGTCCTTCCAAAATCCGGAAGCCGAGAATTTCTTAATGATTACAACGCTGGAGCCAAAGAACAATGCTTGTCCAACTCCCACCACTCCACCTTGCTGGAAACAATATGAATTATTTTTACATTACGATGCATTAAACGATTAAATTAACTAGTAATTCGTGCGTACCATGTGATAAAGTGGCAAAGGTGTGTACAGAATATCTCTGGGAGTCAATGCGTTCATGTAATGTGCTCCGTAAGAAGTCATGAATACTCTAATTAAATAATGCAATATTATTGAATCACTAATAATTTTGTTGAATTTTAAGACTACTGTAATGTAATGCAATTATTATCATATATAGTATGAACCTGGAATGTTTGACTATAGCAGCCTTCGGAAGACCAGTGGTTCCTGAGGTGTAAATATAGCACAGCTTATCCAGGAAACCTAAAGGCTCTTTGGTGTCCGGTACAGCTGTGGAAGAGCTTGCAAGTTTTGAATTCAGATTAGTAAATTGAAATGTAATGTTCGTGACGTCATCGCCGAAAGAGTACAATGGTAGGTTAGTTATCCTGATGTCATCAGTGGCAACAGCAGTCGTCTCTTCGTCTTTCAAAATGTCGCCGATCGCTTTGCATGAATGATGAAAAGGAAAGAACTGTCATTATTATATTATTGTTGTCTCATTATAATGTGGAAACAATTTAAATGACATGGAAGCGTACGCTGGAAGGATTCAGTTCCAAAGATGAGAGCCTTCGCATCAGCCACTTTCAAGGAATGCTTCAGCGACTTTTGTCGAAGATTATAGTTGATTAATGCTGTAATCACGCCGATCTATACCATAATATAATATTGCATAATGCTTAATGCCGTCATGTATCTTAACTTGAGGAATAGGTAGAGATAGAGAGTACAACTGTAAATGTACAAAACCTTAAACTGAAAGAAAATAATAAAAATGTCTCTTTTACTTTGCTCAACCCCAACCACATGCAAACATATTCTGGACGATTTTCCATGAACAGAGCAATGCAGTCCCCTTTTTTGTAACCAATCGACGCAAAATAATTACCAATTTGATTGGATAGTTCATTTATCTGTTGTTCAGAACCATTTAAATAATTTAGTTGTATTTGCATATTAAATTGATTTTGTATTATTTTTATCAGTTGTCTTCTAGAAGGGTTTTATTGCTTATGACCTGTTTGAATGTCCACTGCTTGTCTTGAAAGTAAAAGCAAACTTTGTTAGGGTATTTGCGGGCTGTTTGTTGAAAAACATAGCCAACAGTGTGTCCTTTGAGCTTTCCCCATCTCAGGTTCAATCGGATTTTGATGAAACGATAAATCCCTCTGCATATTTACTTTATTTAATTTCATTACTTTAACTGGCCTACTAAAATTGAAATTGAAATGATTACGTGAGATCTCGAGGAAGAGTGACCAACACGACGTAAATGTCATAGAAAAAGTTCACGAAACTACTCCACAATTTGACCATGGTTCTGGCAACGCTTTATTTTATATAATTTATAATTAGAAAATTCATAAAATAAAGCACGTGAAGTTTAAAGTCAGGAGAAAACCATGAAACAGAGCTTCCCTCATTTAACAAATGATAAAGAATTAATGATAACAAGATGAATCGATCGGAATTTTATTAAAGTATTAATACAGAACTTGGTCATTTGAAGAGTCAGAATCTTATCTATGAACTAATTTATAATACAAACCACACAAGGACACAGTATTATTGTAGTTATGTATATCAAAATTGCAAATTGACATCACATTGACATGTTGACAAGGCCTGTCTAGTCATTTTCAGAGTCGTACGCTTCCATTGACTATACGTGTCAGGAGCGTATCGTTCAGTGGAACGTAGCGCTGACCTCCTTCAAGGAAGAACATCTTGTCCCTTCCCGTGTGTTTCAAATCGAATCCTTCTTTTCGCAATGTTACCTTTTGCAATTTGAATGTACCTGAATAATTTAAAATTCAATTTAGTACGCCTTTGATGAATCATTATAATCGCTGTAAAATTCAAAACTCACCCGTTGTTTCGATGCTATCCGCAATTCGCAAGAAGATGGGTTTGGCGTAAGACGGAAGTTGTCGGTGCAGTCGAGATTCTATGGACTCAAGCTCAAGATGCAAAGTACCTTGTGAATCTGCCACAGTTGCCATTCCAGCTTTCCCTTCAGTTCCAGGAATTTCAACTCCGTATACGACCACATCTCTCATTCCACATGCTTCACTAAGAATTCCTTCTACTTGCGCTGTCGACACGTTTTCCCCTGATTTTATAGAATTTCAAAGCTGAGTTCAGTAAACCTTTTGCAATACAAGAGAATTTTGTATTAACTAATCAAACAATGAACCTTTCCATCTGAAAGTATCCCCGCATCGGTCATGGAAGTAAAAGTATCCAAACTCATCGCGTTTCAAAATATCACCTGCATTTACCACGCCAATAATTAAACCATTAATTAATTATTTTGCAACTATTGCAAATAATTATGGATGAATATTTACCACAACAAAAAACTGAATCTCCTTTCCACAAAATATCTCTTGCAATTTTCTGCTGTGTAGACTGTTTGTCTGTGTACCCTGCGAAATCCAGGAGTGGATGCGTACCCTGCATTGCTGCTACGAGTTGTCCAGGCTCTCCGAATTTGCATTGGATTCCCAACCCGGTGATCGGGTCCCTAAGTATTTCTCCAGTGTCCTCATTCATTCTGACAAGTTTTCCAGGAAGGAACGGGTACAGCCAAATAGGCAAAAATCCACAAGGTCCTATGACGTTGCCTTCCATGTTCACTGCCGACGATCAAATTTATTAATTTAGGTTAGTAATAGTTTTTATCAAAGATGTAGAAGATGGAAGATAATAAATTAAGCTTGGTCATTATTTGCAATTCATAGTTTTCGTATTGAAAGCATTCGTAAATTAGGCGATAACATAACAAATAAATGAGCTGACTCATGTTAGTGTTGCCTTCGCTTGATCCATACATTTCATGAACTCTATTGAGGCGGAAACGGGCTGCGAATGATTTCCATACGTCCAGCTTGATCCCATTGCCGAAACATAAACGAACTTTATGCTGTTTCTCGTATTCGCACACTGGTTGATTCAAAAGGTAACGACAGATTTCTCCCATGTATTGAAACACTGTTACATTGTAGTAAGCACAATCTTTCCAGAATCCAGAGGCCGAGAACTTTCGAATGATCACTTGTGAAACTCCACATTGGATAGGAAACATTGTTCCAAGGATGCCACCTTGAATGTGGTACAATGGCAGTACAGTCATTACAATGTCATCTTTCAAAATTCCGAAGGCTTTCCCAAGTCCTCCACTCATAATAATCCTTTTAGTAAAAATGCAACCTTGTATTGTACTATAATCATATATTTTAAAACCGTAAAATAACCATAATTTGAACCTGGAATTCTTCAAAATGGCGGCTTTGGGCATGCCTGTAGTTCCGGAGGTGAAGATGTAACAAACTGGATCAAAAAATGAGTTGACGGGTCTTTTGTTCCTCCGTTGTTTACTGATTGACTGCAGCCGTTCGCTCAAATCCACACCTACCTGAAGCACTCGAAATGAGGATGAATAATTGTTTGGTACTGGGATTCTGGGTGAATCTTGCATGAAATACAATCGCAAGTTTCCTAGTTGTCCTGCCTTGTACACATCTTCAATAGCTGATTATTAAACATCACCGTCAGTTATCTTCATTTTAATCATTATTATGGGGGAATGAGAGAGAGAATAACCCATAATATGTCCCATAACCATAATGCGCATAATATAACCTGAAGTTACTTCAGTTCCAAAAATGATAGCTTTACTGTATACACAGTCAAAAGAGTGCTGTAGAGCCGACAGTCTCAGGTTGTAATTCACTAACGCGGTGACCACTCCAATCTGCAATTTAAAGTATTATTTGCTTACAGTTGACATCATTATTAATTATTATGTTTAGTAATTTGGTTTAGATAGATGTTAGATGAGTAATGTAAAACAATATATTACTCGACTGAGTCCAAGCCAAACGCAGACATACTCTGGACGATTCTCCATGACGAGTGAGATGCAGTCCCCCTTTTTGAATCCTTCTGCCTCGAAGTAATTCGCAATTTGACAAGTGAAATCTTTGACTTGTTGAAAAGTCCAGCGATCCTCACCATAATACCAACATACTTTATGCGGATGTCTGTCCACAATGCGATCAAAGACTTGAGTCACAGTTGTGTTCTTGAATCTGGCGTACTCCCAGCGTGCGCTCGAACTCAAGTACAACCATAAACCTCTAGTTTTAGTTAAAAATTCCCGATTAGTAAGCATAATATGAATAATTTCTAAATAGCAATATTCTTTACTTTAGATCTCTGGGAAGTGTGACGACGATAACGTAGAGCCATCGTCTGTTCCGTACGACGACAAGTGTCAAGAGCGACAGCAAGATGAGGAGGAATGCCATGATAGTGATATCAGCATAACTCATCGTCATCCTGAGATTATGTATAGTTACTAGTTACCTAGTTAAGGATACTACTCCGTACAGAACTGAACACTGGAACAAACTGAAGATGACTTGAAGAATATGCTATTATAAATTCAATGTTTTTGCCTTTTCACATCTATTTTTTCGTGTAAAATTAATTTATTAAAAGCTTTAATAATGTGTGAAAGTGTGGATGGGAAAAGGCGTCCGTGGGCTTACACGTGAGCCGTCTACGGAACCAATGCACGCAATAAGTATGCAATATTATGGGAATCTGTACCATGAAGATGTTTTAGATGCACGCATGCATGCATGAGAGCTGATCATTTTCAGATTCCGGTTCTCACTTTGCCTTTACAACTTATACATTTTGTACCTACAATTTTGTAATATTTCAGTTGAAAATATAAAGCAGAGTGTGAACCAAATTCAGTTTCATGTTACTTTGTAAACTTTGTATTCTATGCATAATTTAACTTTTAGCAAATAAGGCATTACAAACCAGGATAAAAGTCAGCAAAAATGTGCATATTACAAGATTACGGCATTATAAGATCCTTTTCCTCTTTTTGATCGTGTATCGACGTCATTTCAGTAAATCACTACCTCACAGTAAGTGTAAGTGAAAATAACATCATGAATGACTCTTTAAAGAGCATTCATCGTGTCTTTTTGGTATCATTATTATGAAACAATGATCATGACCCAATTCATATTATACATATAGTATAATCACGATGAATGCACATTAGGAAAAAGTGCTGAATTCTGAATAATGATGCAAATAATGTATGAGGCGATAAGACAGTCGACAGGAGAGAAGACAGGTGATAGTGATGCGTTGTGTTATGCTACGCTTCACTTTGGATTTAATTAGACGAGATTAAATTTAATCAGGAATGCTACCATTTAATTAAATACCGATCCGATTAAGCTGGATTAATATGTAGGATCTCAAAGTAGCGTTTGGCGTTCATTCATTCGTACGACATCGTCACATCGCCAATTCGCCGCACAGGTTGCCTCACCTCACTGGCCTTCATCCTCTCAGTTGTAACAAACCTTCGTCTTTTCTAAATAAATCTTTTAAATTGAGTTAGGTAATTTAATTAGCAATGAGCAACAACAATGGTCGCAACAATTTTCGACAGGATGGTTCAGAGAATAACAATAGCGCTGCCAATACTAAGGTACGCATTCCTTTTTTATTTCAAGAAACGGTGAAATGGTGAAAAACTATATTTATGTTTTACTAATTTACTATTAGACATACGGAACAATTAATGCGGCGTACAGCTCATCTCAAGATTCCATACCTTTGGACGTTATAACCCGGAATGACAGCAATGCAAACGAGGTCACCATTGTCCAGCCGGCTGAAGAAGAGCGAGAGCAATGGTCAAGCTCCACAGAATTCCTCCTCAGTTGTATTTCCATGAGTGTCGGCATCGGCAACTTTTATCGGTAACGTATTTATAATTAACATATTCTATTAAGTTAAGTATAAAGTTAACCCCGGAACCGTTCGGTTAGGAAGTTAACATTATGAAGTACCATTTTTTTTACTTACTTCCAGATTTCCATTCACAGCATATGAAAACGGTGGAGGTGCATTCCTGATTCCATATCTCATTGTTCTATTTATGATTGGAAAACCTTTGTATTTTTTGGAACTGGCCCTTGGACAGTTTTGCTCCTTTGGTCAGGTCAAATGCTGGCGACTGTGTCCTTTCTTTAAAGGTTTAAAGTTTTAATGATGAATTTATAGTAATTTAATGTATTAATTCCTATAACGCCTATAAGTCATAATAATTGAATATAATTGCTTGTGCTTTCCAGGAGTTGGTTACGGAAGCGCTTTAGGTAGTTTTTACGTCGTTACGTATTATACGTCCATTGTGGCCCTATCTGTGTATTATTTCTTTGCAAGGTGTGAGAATTCAAATCCAATTCAAATATAATCATCCATTATCATCAAATATGATTATTGCATAAATTATATATGGCAATAAATAATTATTATTGTACAATAAAACAATAGCTTCCAAGCTGTTTTGCCATGGACAAAATGCGATGAAGAATGGGCTGGACAGCATGTCTGTGACTTGTACCACAACAAGACACAGGACCCCGAATCCAATGATACGGACACTGTCAACGTTAACCTCGCTCAGATATATTTCGAGTAACAATCCAGTATTACCTAATTAGCTTTAGCCCAGATGAATTCTTACTTTATTTTTAGTTATACACATTATTAATTTAATTGAACACGAGTTATAAGTGTCTTTAAATTTTAAATAAACAGGAAAGAAGTTTTGAAGCTGAAATCTCAGATTGATGACGGAATTGGAATTCCAGACTGGCGCTTGTCGTTGTGCCTCTTATTTTCATGGATCATTGTATTCTTGTCGATCGTGCGCGGTGTGAAGTCTTCGGGGAAAGTGGCGTACTTCACTGCCCTGTACCCTTACGTCGTCCTTGTAATTTTACTCATTCGGGGAGTCATCAAGGAAGGTGCTTATGAAGGAATTCTTTATTTCATTACTCCACAATGGGACAAGGTCATCGATCCGAAGGTACAAACGTCCCAGTCTCCCAGTAATAAACACACTTTCTGCCATTCCAGCAAAAGTGTCATTGATATGATAACAATTTAAAGTCATGCGTTGACTCTTTTTGTTAACAGACTTGGTTTGCCGCAATTAGCCAGTGTTTTTTCTCATTATCAACGGGATTTGGTCCAATCATCATGTACGCGTCTTACAACCCATTCAAGCAGAATGTGTACAGAGATGCGATGATTGTGAGTTTAATGGACACTTTCACAAGTCTCTTGGCTGGATTCACTGTGTTTTCTATCCTTGGAAATCTGGCAGTGGAGCTGGACACGGATATCTCGGAAGTTGCCAAGAGCGGCGGACCCGCCTTGATATTCGTCAGTTATGCACAAGCCATTGCCAACTTCGAATGGGTTCCGCAACTATTTGCTGTGCTCTTCTTTCTCATGCTTTTCTCATTGGGTGTTGGAAGTGCCGTATCCTGGCAAATGGCAGTTATTACTGTCATTTGTGACCAGTTTCCACGTGTGTCCAAGTTTAAAGTGACGGCTGTGACATGTATCATCGCCTTCCTTGTGGGACTCATCTACGTTACTCCAGGAGGACAGTTCATGCTCACGCTTGTTGATAGCTTTGGTGGCAACTTCACTATTTACGTCCTGGCTACTCTTGAGGTTATCGGAGTCGTGTGGGTTTATGGATTGACCAACTTTTGTCGAGATGTGGAATTCATGCTTGACATGAGAATCAGTTGGTTCTGGCGTTTCTGTTGGGGTTTCTTCATCCCGACTGTTCTCGTTGTGGTCCTCGTCTATTCCCTTGTGCTATATGAACCCATTGAATACAAAAACACGCCGTTCCCATCTATTGCAATCGGTGACTTTCACTTTTTACTGTGTTTACTCGTAAATCAAATTTTGTTGTGGTTTCAATTATTCAATTTTGATTAATTTGATCATCCAGCTTGCGGGTGGATTCTAGCGGCAGTGTCCTTAGCTTTCGTCCCAATTTGCGCTGTCTATTCAATTGCAACTCGTAAAGGAGACACGCTCTTACAGGTTAGATCATTACATTAGTACTAATGATAAAGATCTCATAATTACTCAATACATTATTGACTATAATTCACTTGACATGGTTGATTACTCAGAAACTCAGATTAGCCTTCACTCCTTCCTTAGATTGGGGCCCGCAGCTCAAATTCAGACAAGATTGGGTTATATATAAAGCCAAATGGAATTAAACTGTTACCTATAATATCTAAATTATTTAATATTTGATAAGCAGTAATAAAATTGATTCTACGAATATTCAAAATAATATATCCAGTTAATGACAGTCTTTTATTTTAATGGGCATAACGAGGATGATGAGTATGGATCACTCGCACTCCTGCTCATGACTGTGACGTAATGAGGATGGACCGAGAAACCCGACATTTTTGTGTCTTCTTCATGGTGCTTAATGAGCTTAGAGAATGCGGGTTCACGACTTGACGTGCCAGCCAGAACGAAACAATCATCAACATTTCATAGATATCGTGATATACAGCAATTTAATCGACATGCCAAAGACATGAGTGTCTGAGTAATCAGCCTTCACATCACACTTAAAGTGTAGTTAATTTAATTATCATTTCTTCTTTCTCCCCTTGCTTCGATATTTACTAAGCAAATATTTGTTTTATCCTGGTCAACCAGTCTGTCAATTACTGAAATTGATTTACTTATTTGTTAATAGCGTAATTAAATCTAATGATGAAGATGCATGTGTTGTATACTCTTTGATGAATATAAAACAGTTGGAAGACAGGTAAAGTAAAGGGTAAAGCATGCTTTACACGTAAGCAATTTAGCAGTAATGATTTGCAAATAAAGAAAGAAAGAGAAAACCTTAACCTTTAATATGACATTTTTGAAGGATTCTTTTGGGAATATAAAAGGACAGAAATGGAAAAGGAAAATCGTAGACGAAACTGTGATCCGACTGAATTGAAGTGAAAGATGACGTTTGTCTTTGACAGAGTAGCGGCTAAAAATACGATAATGGGAATGACAGTGCCGGTGCCAGTGGTGAGTAATGTAGCTAATGGATCCGTTGTTCGCACTTTGTTGGCGACGTCGACAACGGCGACGACAACGAGACGAAGACGGTCCATTAGTCCTGCGTTGGTCACGAGCCAAGATCACGACCGCCGCCGTCGTCGCAACCTTCCGAAAGTTTGTTTGTGTCGGGTGCTGAGTCCGGTCATTAGCTTGAGTCGTTTCTTTGGAATTCTTCCGGTGCAACTGACCCTAACCAAGGTTCCGGATCAGACGGAATGCGACATTGTCATGTTCCACCGTTGGTTGTCCAGGAGCAGTTTGAGCACATTGTGCTGGCTTTGTTTGGTCATCGTCGGCTCTGCGCTTCTCCATGGTCATGCGGCTGAAGTGATTCAGAAAAAATTCAAGCAAACGGATTTCTACACTTATAGTGTCATCTACGCTGCTCAGATGACCACGACGTTACTTATCTTCATTTCTGCGAATTTCAATGCTAAGCACTTCGTTTGTGGTGTGTTCTGTTTGCTGTTAAGCTCTATTCTTAACTCATTCAAGTTACATGGTTCTAGGATTAAAGGTAATGGTCTGGAAATTTGATGCAGCTTGGGAGAAACTGCACGGGATCATGGCACAGATAGACTTTCCACACTATCTCACTCTAAAACGAGCTGCTGTCCTCATTCCTTTGTTTCTGCTGCAAGATTGTGTCGTGAATGCGATAGGTTTTTAGCTATAAATGCATTACAGCGTAACCTTTTTACTTTCTACAACTAATTTCATGAGGAAAACATTAAGGTAATTGGGTTTGAATATCCAGGGTTGACAACATTTGTGCTGGCAGACTCGGGATTGGGAATCAATTTACCTATGGCACTTTTATTGACCATCTTTAATGCAAACTTCATTCCAAATCTGGTTACAAGTATGTTTGTCCTCATGTGTTTGGATAACAATGGCCAACTTTCGCGAAATGAACAGACTGGTGAATCAAACTCTTGAAGCACCAGAATCTGTAACAACAGTGGCAGTTCTGGCAATGCAAGAATTTTATCCAACTACAAAAGCAACCATGAAGAATCAATATTCCGGATCTTTTCGAGTTGCAACAGCTAAGTCGCTTCCGAGGACATCATGAGCAACTCTGTCAAGCTGTTAAGCAGTTGGAATGTGCTTTTGGAATTCCAGTACGACTTATTATATTAACACAAAAATGTTGATTAAACCTAATTTAATGTAGTACCATCAAATCATAATTCCAGGTCCTCGCAATCGTGTGCAGCACTTCAGTTGGTTTTGTGGGCGGAATATACGCTATCATTATATCATTCGAAGGATTTACTCATGAAACACAGTCCACACTGAGTGCACTGTACTCAAAATCTATTCAATTATTATTTATTAGGCTGATATAATTATATTAATAATTTCATTACCCCGATCCCGTTTACTTTTACAGTTATAAAATACCTTTATTTGTCATTTCAAAGGTATGGAGCCAATTTGATTTTCTCTGGATTGCGTGTTCTTCTCATCATTTCTGCTTCTCAAATTCTAATTAATTCAGTACAGATTCGCTTTTATTCTTACGATTTATCTAGCTAATCCAGCATCGATTATTTCCGTGTTGCATTATTCTTAACTTGACGTTTGACCTTTATAGGGAAACAACATTGCGCAAATATTGAATAAACATTACCATAAGCCTAGCCAACGTAAGCCAACATCTAACATAAACTGTTTTGTTACACATAAATACTATGTATAAAATTGTAATTTAATAATAATAGTTAATGAAGGTGAGCATGACTATTCAAATGAGGAACTACGAAAGGAAGTGAAGCGTTTTCTTAAGAAAGTGTGCGATTTTCCTGTGCGAATGACATGCTGTAACATTTTGGAACTGGGCGGTGGATTTCTGGCATCAGCAGCATCAAACATTGTTACCTACGTCCTCGTTCTCATGCAATTCAGGATGGAACAAAGTAAGCAAATGCAAATGGTTATGCCCTCGAAAGACAATTCTACACAATAATGTAATTCGACGCAATAATCTTTGAAATAACGCAATAATCTTTGAAATAATCTTGCACTTTGAACACATTAAATAAATTGGAGTGAATAAAACAACAATAAGTTCATCTTTAACAGTCATTCTGTTGATTTGTTGCGTTTCGATTTGGTATTTTATTATTTTTTGGCTACCACTATGCCGCACAAATGTCACATAAAAGAGAAAGGTACAAAAGACATAACCCTGCATTTTTTGCACGTTGAAAAGAAGTTTAAGCTCCTTTCATTCCATTCCTGAAAGTTGAAAATATGATATTTTAGCATGGTGGAGCGTCAAAATGTAGTATAAATATACTAGGTAATCAACATAGGATTGTTAGATTGTTTACCTAGTTTTTATTTTAACTTCGGGCGGGTTGTCAATCCGCTTGTAAATGGCAATGTGGTCAATGTCTACAAGACCAAAGGGACCACAAGACATAAGTTGCCAGTTGGACACAGGCAGATGTAGATTCTTGGACAGGTCAAGCGGGTCAGGAGCACAGAACTGCTTGTCGGACAGTGGTCCAATTACCACAACGAAGGAACCGAGGAAAGCTTGGAGATAGTTCAGAAAGACAGGGATGGAGTTGAAGTAGCAGAAGATGGCTGCGTCGTCCACGTTTCCGAAAGGATTCTCTGCTGCAAAGTCCTTGCCGACAAACTGGAGCGGGAGAAACTTTGGTGGGGCATACTGAGAATTCCACCATTTCCAGTCTACTTCCACTCCAGTGACAGTCACGCGATGGTCATAGTTCTCTGATTCCGACTTAAAAGTCTTGTCTAGGTAATTGGACAGTAACCATTCCAGTAGCCCTGTTCCACAACCAATGCTGTAAACGTGTCCAACCTTCTGAGCGTATAGGAATTCGGAGAGAGAGGTCAAGTCGGACTCCGTGGGGATGGGCCACGACAGGAGATGAAGCAACGACAATTGAACTTTGTCTTGCGACGCTATTACTTGTCTCAACTGCTCCAGAATGCCCTGGTAATCTCCGCTTTTGTGTAGAGACACAATTTCTTGAACGATTGGGTCACTGCGACAACTCATTTTATCAGGATTATTCCTAATACGGTTTCGCTGATCACCATTGAAAACTAGGTCCCGGAGAAATTACTATACCGCACGGTACGTGCGACACAAGAGTTGATGTCACAGTGTCGCAAAAAAGAAATCTTAGTTTACTCGCAATAACGACAACATGGAACAAAGGGTGCTTCTAAGCATGTCGTGTACCATTGGCCTTGCACAAAATTATACAATGCCGACGCAGACGACGCCAAGCTGAGCTTATGGTTGCGAAAAATGTGCAAATCCGAAAATAGCATCATTCCACCCGGGTAAACCATGCCCACTTGTCCGAAACACGTAGTGTCTCAGGGAAACAACGTTGTTGCGTTAGCGTTTATGCATGCGTTCTTACTTTTTCGCTTGCTCGTTCGTTCATCTCCATTCCTTCATATATTGCCAATACCATTTTCCATTTGCTGTCCCTCTCTGTTTTGTGTACCTAACAAATGTAAAATCTCAAAATGTGCAAATTCACGTCCTCGTTCTCGTTCTGTCTAAACTCTAATCCCATATCATCTCATCGCATTCATCTCATCCACTTGCTACTCATTCTCCGTCTCATATATATTAGTTCACTTTATTAAGCTCATTCTCTACAATACAATTCTAATCTTCATTTTAATTACTTAATATTATTTCACATTTACAGAGGAAGGCGAGCCACAGGTTTCGATGATCCTGGTTGTTCGATGAAAATCTCCCATGATTTCTGCATGATTTTAAAAATCCCTAAAAACAAAGCACGCTCTGTAATAAACTAATAAAAGCATGTACAAGAAAGCAAAGGCAATTTGAAATAAATTAAATACCAACTGCAACGGTGACGGCTCCTTCTTGACCAGATTCACGAAAAATGGGAAACTGAATGTCGGATTGGTCGCTGAGAGCTTTCTTCAACATATCTTCAGATACAGTAGATGCAAACTTGTTTGCCAAAACTCGATGACGATGAACACTACTCGCAAAGCCCATTTCCTCTTGCTGCAATCGCAAGTACCTACATGAAACAAAAAATAAGAATGCAATTCCCAAATCCTAACGTAAAAAAATGTCATTCTCCTGAAACATCATATCAAATTATATCTTGACCTATTGCAATGTGCAAAACTAGTCCCAAAAGGTACGGCCACAACATCAACGACGGACTCATTATTTTCTGCCGTGCCAGGTGCAACTTCAATGTTGAACATTCGAGCATTTTTATCTTCCGCATTTGGAAAGTAAATATTGACGCTCACACCGTCTGCAATCCCAACTCCTGCATCTTTCAGAATCCTTGTAGCATCATCCAGATTTTTGGCAGCGAGTAATGACCGTGCGACAAAAGCTCTTGCTGTGAATTTAATACCAATAATATCCAATATTTAGTAAAGTGAAACGATCGAAATGAAAGAGGGTGAAGCTTCATAAATATGATGTGATCTGACGTGATCCGTTGGAATAAATGTGCTTCGGATATAATGTGTTGATGCAATGAACTACTCCATCTCGATTGAACCCCATGGTGTATCCTGGCAAGTGACCGGCATAAGTCAGCGTTGTGAATTCCTCCAGTTCCTCTTCGTGCTTGTCATCCGTGACCACAGCGTGAACGATGTACACATTATTGAGTAGTTCATTGTCAGCGTCTTCAGTGTGACCAAGCATAAGACCTTCGACATTTTCATCGCAATTCACCATGATGGAAGTGCAGCCTTTATTACCCGATGGATCAGGGTAGGTCATCAACGTGTCAACGTGCAAGATGAAAAGCTAAAGAATAGCATATAACACACACCATTCAAATGAATTTCTAAACTTAATAAATTAATTGTCTTTAATTTGCTAAAAAGTTTAATTTTCCAATTTTCCTATGATAATGGATAATGGTAGGTAGAATCGCATAATACGTCGCGAAAAAGGCTGTGTATGTCGGCATCGGCGTGAAACAAAATAGTGGCCAAACAAACCAAGGGTTGAGTTGAATCGTTGAATCAAGGCATTTTCTTGGGCTTTCACAGTCAGCTCAAGCGCACAAGACGACAGGTGAGTTGAGCCGCGGCTCTGGACTGGAGCCATCCAGTTATTCTGTGGTGCGTATTCGCCTCGTATCGAGCACGTTCTGGAAAGTATTTTCTCGAATTCAAAACTAGTTTAGAATTTCGACAGTTGTTTTGGTGTAGTAACGTTGAGAATATACCTCAGCTACCCAGCGTGAAAATAAAGAGGAAAAACAGATCGTAATAAATCGAATCAAGAATTGACTGACTTCTGATTCGGTAATAGTCTATAGTATAGTCGTGCACAAACAACACAAAGGTGAAGAAACGACCTTGATTCTACGCGACTCCCTTGCCTGGCACTGTTTAAGCCAAGGTACTTCGATTTTAGCTACTATGTTACCAATGACGACTTACCAGTATACTGGTAAGTGGTAAGTCGTCATTGGTAACAGTAGCTAAAATCGAAGTACCTTGGTTTAAGCTATGTAGTCGGTGATGATCTGATCTCTGATGATGTCACTTTATCATAGGGTGGTCTAAAAGTGACCAGAAGTGATCGACGGTTGGTCTGTACTTGATACAGTTGACAGGGATAGGGAAAAAGAAAAAGATGACGTATTATGTGATTCTCCCCTAATGTTGGATATGTTGGTAATGATTTAAATGAATTTAAAAATGAAGTGTACTTCATGAAAAGAAATATTTGCTCCTTGTGCCATCCCATTGATTTCCTGCAAATAACCCGGAAATCGTCGTTCGCACAAATTGAGTGCAGCATCGTACAGACGCTGACCTTCCTCCGTTTGATACTTGGGTAAGGCCACAGAACTCACAAAGTCCCACTTCTTCAGCAAGTCTTCAATCAATGATTTGAATGTGCGACCCTTTAAAAGGATTTTATATTTCATAAAATTAAGTACTTTATAAATGCTTTCGGTGAGAAAAGTTTCGTTGTAATTTGAGTTATATCTTATATCCTTCATTACTCATTTATACTCACAATGCTGAATCCAACGTCATAGTGCGTTCCTCGTACGTGGAGCACCGGGACTTGGAATAATCGTTTGTCCACTGGAATAGCTTCTGGTTGCTCCATGTCTTCCGTGAAGTCGCACTGTTTATTAATTATTAACAAATTAATAGAATGCAAGAAATTAAATGGCGATGAATGGCCAGAATTTGTAATCTGCAGTCTGCAGCTTGCTTGTTTGTTAGAGAAATGAAAACGCAATATAATAAAAATTCAATGAACAAACCTGCTGGAACTCGAAGGTGTGCCGTGCAGGCGCTGGAATGAGACCGGTTTGCGGTTTGTGTTTCATAATGGACAAGTGTTAATTATACAAACATAAACCAAAGGCACAAAGGCGGACTCTATGGTCTACGGGTCTACGAGTCTAGAGTCTACTGTCTACGATTATATTGTTTTATTATCTCAATTTCAATTATAAAGAGACAGTCACAACGTATTAAATTATAAATTAAATATGGGCAGTGAATGCATGATATGATAGTTAATACAGAGCAGAGCAGCACACAAATACAACTGTACAACGTAAATGATAAACTACGTAAGGAACACAGACGTAAACTCTTTCCTTGTTGAGGGCGACTAGGGAAATGCTCTCTCGAATTCTCGCGTCGCCCACACAGACGACACGACACACATAATGCGTAGATATTTACAGATGAGGGGTTATTGTCACTGTTACAGTCACACTGCGTCGCACAGCTCACGACACCGAATTCGGATTTGGAGACGCAGTATGCAACTTCACGTGAGAATTTCTGGGGTGATTGAGCTTTAGCATTTTCATTGCGTTTCGGATCGAGATCCGCATTTGACAGGTTGTTTCCCCTGTAATTCTTTTATGTTATTGTATGCAAGTCACAAGTATGTAAGTCAAAGTATGCGATTCTTGACGGATTTCAAGCTTTTTGTATTACTTTCTCCGTTTCTCCCCAAATAAATGCAAAAATGTTGCTGCTGCTTGGGAAATTGGATGATTGGAGAAGTATAGTTTGGTTGTTGTGCCGTGTCATCCCCGGTTATTAACTATGCCCACATTGCATTGCACTGGCACCGCACCATGCCATTGACGCCATGATTATGGCAAATACAAACCATCATCATATAAATATCACGATATCGCTCATCAACATCAAGTCAACATAAATCACCATTGTTCTTAACATTAACATGAACTAATTNTTGTTCTTAACATTAACATGAACTAATTCATAATTCTGAGCAAACGCATTCATAAACCTTGTAATTTAATGTTGTAGTTGTCTTTAACTAACTAGCAAAGCTGAATGGCTTCGTTCAGTGGATGTTCAGTCTTCAGTTCACCGCTTGCTTTCATTTGGATGAGGACGGTAGTGCTCTCATGCTTTCCATGGATCCATGAGATTGAACGGGAGGGGTTTTGATCGTCCAGATAAACGGGGAGAACGTCTCGTTTATTAGAAAAAATTCAGTTTCAAGATTTCAACAATGAAAAATGAATGAAACTGTTTTCGAATGAAATCTTCTTTTCTTCTTACGAAGCTAAAAGGAACAGCTTTTTGTTTTTATACTTCAGCAGTTGGCTCAAGTTGAAGCTCTATGAGAAAGCAATAGTCACTAGTCATAGTCAGGCAGGAGTGAAATTCCGAACTGGGCTAACTTTAATAACTGTATGAACAATAGATATGGGACGAAAGTTTTCACGTATTAGTCGTACGAGTCGTACCCAACCCCACCCTTAGAATAATGTATGGTATTAAAATGTAGCTTTCCATTTAGTTTAGTCCCAATTTCAATTCCTAATTGTATTTGTATTGTAGAATTGTTAATCCGTAGTCTCAGGCCTGCTTCGAATCCCAAAAAGTGAGTCGAAACTTAAAGCGCTAGTGTAGATATCACAGCAGCGTCGGGAAATGAAATTCGCTTGGAAGCTAATCATATTTCAAACTACAATCAAGCTGAAGCTTAAGTCTTAAGTTAAATAATTTAAGCATAAGAAACTTCTATTTACCTAAAACCGCACAAATGATGATGATTTTTGATGATACCAAAATGATTTTAGGCGTTAAAGTCCTGAAGTGTGTATAAAACAGAAGGGCTCATTTTTGGGTTAACGAGGACGCAGTTCTCCAAAAAGTTACTGCATTTATCTGTTGTAAGATCAAATCGTGGGCCAGTTATGGGTCCAAAATAAAACAAAATTGTACTTTAAAGTACGAAAAACGACTCTACGCCGGTTAACGACGAGAAACATGGCAAACAGGAAGTCCAATGCCAGAAAATTGTATGAAGCTAGGTTGGCCGGAAATTGGGCGGAATTTGCTGTCACCCCAGGCTTCATCCCACCCCATCACAGGAATCGGTTTCTCTCAGTTTTTTCGCTCAGAAAAAAGAACGTTTCTGTAAGAAGGTCATGGTGGTTGCAGTAATCCACGGGCACGGAACCCTTCCGCTGATCCGGGTGGAACCGAAAGCCAAAATTACTGCTCATTGCTACATTGACAACGTACTAGAAATAGTTGAATGATTACGTACAACGGTGTATCCTGGGGAGATGGATAAGGTGTTGGTTCATTACGACAAAGCGTCATCGCATACGGCAGCGGTAACCCGCAAATATATATACAGGAAGGAAGAGGAATTGGGAATGAAGTTTATCGACAAACAGGAAACACCTGAAAAAGTAGCAAGTAAGTCTCTTGGACTTTTTCAGTTTCGGTTACTTGAAACAGCGGCTTGTCCGACGGCGTACCAAAGCTATGGACGGAATTTGGAACGTGTTGAAGCAGCAGCAGAATTGAATGTTTAGCTTTCTTTTTCATACTGTAAGTTATGTATTGTTGCTTTATTTTTAGTTCTTTTGAAATTGCAGATGAAGTTGTATCATCCGAAGGATGGTTATCGCCACAAGAATGAGCCCATTTTACAGCTCCACAAAGGACAAGGAGTTCAAGCATTCGTATTCCAAGGAGTTCAACGACCGAATGGCTGCTGTTGATGTGCATAAAAACGTGCTTGATAAACAGCGCATGTTTTAATCATTAAGGAACTCCGGATAAATTGAGTAAACTGATTTTAAAGTGAAATCAAATGCGGATAAACAATGATATGTTATCCGAAATCACAAGCTTTGACTTCACTTACGTATTTTTCATTTATACTTGACTGGATTGTATAT
>JABASF010000117.1:0-67147 GCA_019776145.1 Harlomillsia oculata | reverse complement strand
ACAGTTGACTGCAAATCTCCTTTGAATTTAGCTAATTAGAAATCATTATTGTGACTGCTCTGTAAAGCTATGACAATAAAATATCTTAACCATCTCATTTTTGTGCCAATTGGTTTTTTTATTCTTGCAGCATAAAAGCATATTTATAATGCATGAAATTTTTAAAAGTATAGTTCAAATGAATAATATTTTTCGTCAATACATTAATATTCTTTTAGTATTATAATAACTATTTTAACAATTGGAATCAAATTTTTCAAAATAGTTTTACATATTTTATCGCTTTCAAATTAAACAAAAATTTTACATTTTATTTTAACATTTAAATTTTTAGTTAATTTAAATATCGTATTATCCAAATTAATAATACGCTAAAATGAAAGCTTAAATGCATCTTACGAAGCAAATTCAACTTTAATGAAACGCAGAATATTAGTTTTTTCTGTTTTTTTTTTCATTCACACAAAATGGTAGCCAATAATGTAAATTTTGGATATTTCAAATTAATTTGATTTGTAATCAGACTTGAATTGATAAGGAATGCTATTTTTATCATTTATCATTGAAATAGTCAAAAGAAAAACTACTTATTGTATCAATTATCCCATTTTGGGAACTTTCACCGGTAACTAAAGTACAGCTTTTAATAAGCATTTTTGTAAAGCGGTTTATTCGCTTAGTTTTTAACTCTCAACGAATGAAATGCAATGAAGTGGTGAAAAGCTATAAATGACAGTGACACACTACGGAAAAGACAATCAAGGAATTTTCTAAGATACTACCAAGACCAACAAAGTAATCAAATATCAATTAAACTGCAGCAAACTATGAATGCTTACAATTAAAGTCAAAATCCAAAGTCATAAGGAATATTATTATGTTCCATTAATTAAGAAACTTTGAAGCTGCAAAGAGGTCAAAAATTGTTTTCTTTTAGTTTCCAGAACTTGTTTTAGTTCTTCACCAAAATTTCATACTCTGGATAGCCAACTTCTTCTCCTCCATAAGAAATGTAGAGAACACCGTGAGACGGATGGACTTTTCCTATGGTCAGGGCTCCTTCATGAGTTGCTCTGCCAATGTACAGAGTTTCTCCTTCAAGTGACAAACCTCCAGCAATGGCCTTGTCCGGAATTTTCTCGCCACTGGCTGCTACCCAAGACACAGCTTCAGCTGGAACGACGAGCACCTATTGAATACCAAAAAAGAATGTCCTTGTAAAATCAATGCTCAAGGTGCAACAGCGATTCCGAGGAAGAAACGACCAGCAGTACATTTCGGGTTGACAAGGACTAAAACTGTAAAAGCGCCCGATATCATCCTCTTGGCCAATTTATTTAGAAGGATTCGCTACAGTATTTTAAAAGATTTATGAATTGCAATTCCTGGCCGGCGAGCGATAAGCATGTAAGGAGCTTTATACTCATGTTTACTGCATGAAACCAACACACGCGTATAATCCAGGACAGAAGCAAAACGTTCTTTTTTTGCTTCTTTTACATTTTTTTACCGGCGGCGCAAGCAATTTAAACTTAAGCTAGACTTCTCTGCAGACGCGCTTGCTTCCCTGTGGATTTAAAGGCACAGACTTGTCTTAATTACCTGCAGGTTTACTATGCAAATGACATCGTAGCTATTATTAAAAGGGATTAAGAAATGTGACACATTCACGAACAAAGTCTCTGGTACGTACTGAATATACATGGAACCTATTGACCGTCAAAGTAAGGGCTTATTACAGAAATTCAGTAACGTGATCGCATTTGCACATACAGAAGTATTAATTAAAGACCATTTTTAGAGTGAATGAATAAATTCTAGAATGAATATGAAATGTCGTAGTAATGCAAAATTGACTTGCCTCGTAAGATTCTTTGCTGTGCTCTGCTCCACCCCATGGAATGTAAGCGACACCATGAGAACTCACGAGTTTCCCAGGGATGACCGCTTCCTCATGCTCACAACGGACGACAATCATGTCTTCGCCATTTTCACTTCCACCCACAAGGGCTCCTTCTGGTACTTGGCCTCCGGAAGCAGCAACCCAGGACACTCCGTCGACGGTTGGCACAGATGCCTTTCCCCCTTCAGTTGTCGTTTCCGGTGCGGCCGGATCCGAGGCTGTTCCATCCACACCTATAAACCATGCAAAAAAGTTGTGGTTATTTTACAAGCAAGTTCAAGGCAGATGAATCAACCCTCTAAGTAGCGCGAAAATCTCAAGGTAAACCGGCAAACAAAGAGAATTCTTTGTCCTGGCTTTTCGTCAACGTCAAAGAACCAGCAATGACAACGTAGCGCTCAACAAAACAAAGGTATCGTCGTGTAAATTGATGCCTCCGCACTTTCCATCACAAAAGGAACCTTTTGCGAACCCACGTTTTTGTAAACTTGCAAAAATCCAACAATAAACTCTTGTGCTCTCAAACTCCGCACTCCGTGCACACGTATAGGTTTTAAAATACAGTACAAACCGAAACATTAGCATGCACGAAAATCAAACACTCGACTTTGGTTGGGGCACTCTGAGAATTTCATGTTGTATAGGACTGTACAAACCCTGAAGCCAAATGAACGGGCACAACCAAATATAAATTACAGAAATATAGTAACCCTTTTTAATTGTGATCAATGAAACCTCAAATGAAAAATGTTACTAAAAACATAATTGAAAATATTTCTTTAAAATTTCCATACTTTGGATGATTTCAGCGTCAATATCGTTGCTCATGTTGTTAGTAATTTAGTTTTTCGCGAAAGACAGTATTAACTCAAAATTTTTGATGACTCAAAATTTACTGAAAAAGGGACAGAAATGAACTACAAGCCGGCTAACGAACAACTAACCCGGTGAGTGCAATTGTCTGCTCTTTATTGCAAAGTTGTAACAAAAAATAGGGGAATGGGCGTAGGTAGGGGAGCGTCGCGAACTCATCCACCCTTCATTATTACAATTTTCAAGATCGCTCTGTTCCATTGTACGATTTTACGATTCTACCACATGCTCGTATTCGCAATAAAGCAGTGAACTAGCAAAGCTATATTAGTCAGAGTAACCACGCCAAATATAATTTCAGCTATGCATATATCATGTACATAATGCAACAATATAGAAAGTAAGAAGTGCATCTGTCCCAAAAATGCAAACTTGATACCACGTTCCATTGCGGATTCTTGCATCTTGCAATGCTCCTCCTACAGTCCTACTACTAACATGATATACTTATGAGTTATATGAGTTATGAGCCACGGTTCAGATAGCAATATAGCTAATTTAGCATACGGTTTTTTGCGAGCCAAGAACCCTTCACTCCAGCAAAGCCATGGCGTTTCTCTGGATGAATATCATAGTATTTTTTGCTATTATACAGAGCACGGATGATCATTCAGCTCTATAACAATGGTCTAATATGAGTCAGAGAGTAAAAGTGAGTGAGTATAGGCGCGCTCCGCTCCTCAAAACTTTCAAAATGACACAAGGGATTTTTTGCTCAAAACCCTCCACATGGCTTGGCCCATCATATTAATCGAGCTTGTTGTGCTGACTACACGAACATGAACAACAGATCTGCAAAAAGGGGAGTGTGGTATACAAAAAAGCAGCTGCGTCTTCTTCAGTTACACTTTGGTGGTTTCAGAACCTTTGCAAACTGCAAATGCGGGACGAGAGGCACGACAGTTTGCAGAAAGGAAGCAAGTAAAATTTGTGCGAATTGCACAGCAAGATGTCAAATTGTGTGCCTAGTAAAAACTATTAGAAAGCCTAAATCCCCTCTCTTGGTCTGAAAAAGAACAGAAAATCTCAGGCTTCAGACAACTAACTCAGGACTCAGACTGATGAAACTATGAGAATGCTTTTTCTGCTACTCTTGCTATACTCATATAACACCAAAAGTGGCTGGTCTCGCAGTAAGTATCGTGTTAACGTTCAACCGTGCAAATTCCATTCTTGCACAAAATGGGCGAAACGTTCGTCTAGGAGAGTGACTTGTCCCTCCGGCAATACAATTGGAGCGAACATGGCAACTGCATGACGAGGATGGATTTTCATACCACAGCTCGATTATGGTGAGATGTGTTTGACGAGTGGATGAAAAGAAATTCCAGAAAGGGAAGGTGATGAGCAGTGAGAAGCATGGAAAACTTGCTAATTCATTAGCAAATAAACAGTGAGAAAAATGTGCTTACCTTCAATGTGCCAGTAGCCATCAGAGCCCCAGCCTGTCCGAATGCCAAAATGAGTCACAACACTTGGCTCCATGTTTGCCCAGTTCAGGAAAGATTCTTCATCGCCGCGGCCAACCTAGTGAATAATAAAACACCATAATAAATAGACGGCCAATCTCGTTAATATGAAAGAAAGACACTTAAAGACCAAAATTCTAGTTGTTGTTGAAAAACTTAGGATTTAATGACACGTTCCTTCAATCAACAATGGGACGTGATTGGCATAAAACATTGAGCAAAACACCAAAAAACTATTCGCGGTGTTCGAGGAAGTAACAAAAATTTGCATGATATTCTCAAGTGTCCTAAACGAAGGATAACTGTCAGCGGTCCTTCGACACATGAGGTCATATTTGTAATGAATCCGCTTCAAATTCTCCTGCTTTCTGTCGCTTTACTTCTGTTTTTGACGTTTTAAAAACTTGAATCAGCTTTTGGGTGAATAAAAGAGACGGCGCCTAGTCTACCTTCAGGCTATGCTAATGTCAAGTTCAAAACGACTGACGGCGAAAGGGGCTCGTCTTACTAAAATGCAGTGAAGAAGCAATTCTCACGATTCTTGTAAGGGCTGGTTAACTATGGGCATAAAAAGCGTGGCTTATGTGCAAATGAAGTCAAAATTCACCTCAACTCCAGCATAGTTCCATTTGATCCAAAACTTCTTAAACTCGTCGGCACATAAAGTCATCTCGGCTGCTTCAGCAAGGTTCGGCTTTTCTTTATTTCTACGCAGAGCACATTTCGTATTGTCCCAGCCTCCCAGAAAGATTTCATACGTTGGAGTTTCGTCGGACGGTCCAGCTGCAAGAACGACATGGGCGTCATTTTTTGCTCTCACTTCAAACGTAAGACTTCCTCCGCACACCGGAAAGTAAGTGTAGTCCATAGAATCTTCTGTGTGCACATCCTTTGCTCCTGTGAATCAATTTAGCATTTGTAATCACATTAAGCCCATTCATGCGAGAATGAGAAAAGTAAAGAAAGACACTATTCTTCAATGCATTAACTCTCAAATAAACTGTTTACTTTAATCAGTTGATTTCTAGTCAAATAAATTAAACGAAGTATTTTCTGTGGGAAAATGTTATCGTGCTAATCTGCTAAGTCTACAGAAGCAAACGAGGCATGAGGCAGTCAATGCTCTTTCACGATTGTCGTCTGTTGTAGTATAACCAGCTTTTGTATTCTGATTCTAATTATTTCTCAATGTTGAAATCCTTTAACGCCCTCTCTTTAAACCATTGTATATTTATTTTAAAAAATAGTCTCACCGTCAATTTTCCATTCTCCAGTTGCACCCCAGGCAGTGCGGAGTCCAAAATGAGTGATCGGATATGGAGATTCGTTTGTCCAAGAAAGAAAAGGTTCAGAAGCTCCTTTCATGAAAACAGAAATCTTTCCTGCAGTAGTCCATTCGACGACGAACATCCTTTCTTCGTCGGCAGATAAGATTGCTGGCGTTTCCGTTTCCACCTTATCCGGTTTCTCCTTATTGAATCGAATTGCCGATTTTGCATTTGACCATCCACCAATAAAGATTTCCGTCATCGGATCCGAATCCGAAGCACCAGAGGTCAAAGCCACATGTGCATCACTTGCGGCCTTGACTCCGAAACTCAGGCGAAATGTCTTCAATGGATGGAAGGAGTATTCCAACTTGTCTTCCGTATACACTGTTCCTGTTAATTAGTTGTCACGGTCATTCAATCAGAAAAAGCAAGGTCAAACGAAGGCGTTTTTTAAAACTTGAAATTAGAGATGCCATCGAAATAAGAGTTGAGCTTAAAGCTATAATGTATTAAAAAGTGTTACGCATACAAATATATCACAGTCGGGGTGAAGGCAAGACTCAATCGTGCATTATGTTATGAAAGATGAAGAAGGTGTAAAGAACTGTTTATGCACGTCGAACATGGAATTGTTCAATTGGCATTCAAATGCGAACAATGCACCTCATCCTTCGCTCACGCCGTTGAAGACGTGAAGAAATGCACTCTCATTCATTCACCTCGCGTCTTTGACTCATCTTGACTCGTCTGTAGAAACAGAACTGCATTTCGTTTCCAAACCACTTTACGGCTGGCTGCGGTGTTTGTTTATAGTTTTAGTATTTTCTTTGTTCCTTGAATGCAAGACGCTGCATCTAAAAAATGCAATGTGACGAGACACGAGACGCAATGCTATGCAAACACGTATAGTACTGTCATTACTATGGTACTATGATACTATGGTACATTGTGTATCTGTGCAAAGCAGATTGTAGAATACTACTACATATACGAGAATATTATACAAAATCCTGTCGTAATAGTTATTGAGGTTGTCAGGATTCGTAAATTGACATTACCGGTACAGTCCGGTGCAGCACTGGACTGGATTTTGCAAGCAGATTGCCAAAAACAGATGTGCGTTTTTCTAATTTTGCGACGTTTGAGTCTAGCACTATATGCTATGGCGTGCATCTATATTAAAACCGAAAGCAAAAAATTGAACGGGCGGATCTGCATTCAAATTGCTCGTTAGAATGGTTCAATGCAGAGATCCACTTCCTGACATTAGCAAAAGCTATCCTGTCCTCTTCTAGAGTTTCATACAGCAGCCGTAATTTGCATGACTACAAAAAAGTGTTCTAAAAAATGCTGAGCAATAAATGTCAAGAAGACAACATTGTTCCGTGTTGGATTTCTCATCCAGTTGAGTGTTCGGCGTACAAAAAGCGGGGAAAATGAGAATTCTCAGCTATCGGCTTTCTTAACCACAACCTAATTAAAAGTGTGTTGACGCAGAGAAAAGCTGGAGCAATAATGAACATAATTCATTTTTATGGGTGACAGGCGTAAAGCGATTTTGTACTGGAAAAGGAAGGACGTTTCCACTTACCGGGCATGGTGAATGCGAAATGTGTGTGCGCTGAACAAAAAGTACTATGCGAGGGCAATGAATTCAATTTAATGTAGGAGAAGGAAACGGCTTCAAACAGATTCAAGCAGATTGGGCAAGAGCCAAAAATTGTACTGGAGACCAGAAGATCCGAACAACTTGTCCACGAAGAAGACGAAGAGACGACTGAAGATTGAAGATACTTGCACTTTGGTTGATCTTTCTGTTTGTCGTTCTCGCCTACTCAATGTAGGAGCAGTCAACGGCTTACGGAGGTGGCATGGGCTGCATCTTCGTGGGATAGCTTAATGCTCTTCCCTTACATTTCCAATTGGCATAGATAATGAGCATTTTCTCAACTCCCGATTCTTTACAATCTCCACTCTCCACTTACTTCCATCCAAGGTTTTCTATCATATTTCTCAAACTTTACTATTATGCAGGAAAGTCAAAGCCAAAACGAGTTATTTTAGTATGTGTATAGTCAAGCATGATCACCTCTATATAACAAGCTTCTTCCTACTCATTGTTATTTTGTGGCACTCCATGCGTTTTAGTATACGATTATTAATCAAACCCACATTTTCATGCACTAGTAGTGTTATTAAAGTAAAAGCATACACGGGTTTCCGGAGCTTTGTTGGCGACTAAGCAAAAAACACACCACGACAACGGCTGTTCACGTTTGCTTTTGCTAACGTTAGTCTACATTAAAATCAATCAAGTCAATCATTATTTGTAATACCGTCTTCAATAATGGGAAGTTACACAATGCACGAGGATGCTATGACATTTCGTTTTCAAAGTTTGACTGGATTAAAGTTTCCTATATTTCCTAAGTTAAACATTTATGTAGCCACTATAACAATCATAATAACCTCTATTTGTCAACTGTGCGCTTTGCAATTGTGCCTAGCAAAATGGAATTAATGTAAGTTGTGACATCATCGTCTTATCTTAGCTTCTTAGCAACTTGCTAAGTTATACAGAATACCAGCTGCACAAGTATGTTGATCATGTTGTTTATTTTATTTGTTTCTCGCGTCACTTGTTTATGTGTCACACGAAGGCTTTTATGAATGAGTCATTTCATCACTGGCGTCTTATATGAAATTGAAATACGTAGTTTTGTGCGCTCAGCTCACAAAGCCAAAAACAGACTCATGCCACGTCAATTGTAACGCGCAAAACATATCATAGTTGAGTACATTTGTCTTTGATCATTAGCATTCATTTGCTAATCTCAATATCATGCATTTCCGACACAGTTCAAGGTCACCAAACGTTTTGAGTATGAGTGCATGACTGTGCTCCAGAAAAAAGATGCAATTCACTATACATGTCAGAATTCATATTATATAATTTAATGCTTGCATAATACACTGAATTATGGAAATGGCTGAAATCATAATCATATAATAATTGCCTGATTCATATTTGTAGGACTCATTCATCCTCTACTTAACGTTTTTAAAAATATACCTTATGCTATTTCTGCACTCAGTTTTGTCTGTCTGGACCATGTAAGCAATGTGAAAATTTCAAATTAGTGATAATGATAAACGATAAATGATAGCTGACTGCTGACGTTTTGCTTTTTTTAATAACCCAGAATTGTACTTCGCCGTACAAAATGAAATGATTATGCCCTTTAAGTTTGAATTACGATCAATAGGACATTATAGTAATCCCCTATATTATTCAATATCTAGATGAAATAGAATAGTGTAAAGAAAAAATAAAACAGAGATAATTATGCTACAGTAAAAATAATTAATAACAAATGTACCTTTAACATGTAAATTCGTCTGACTCATCAGAGAAATCGTCATGGTCGTCTTCATTCTTCATTCATCACATCATCACATCACATACAAGCTCAACTCTTACATCTTAATATTTTATGTGTCACAGGAATTACAGAAAAGGAAGCGAGAGAAATGTATAAAATTACTTTCATTACGTAACAGTCAAAAGTTGTCTTCGACAAGCGTGTGTGAAAAATATAGTAGAAATTGGAAAACATAATAAACTTGCTTTGGAAACTCTAGACACCGGTTTGACATGCAAAATATAACATTCAAGGAATGCTCAAGCAGAAGTTATGTAGTATTTAATTTTGTTTCTCCATTTTTTTCTTTTTTTATATTCTTTTGCATCATTGCAATGGAAATTATTATTAACTTTCATGCAATATAGTATACGTAATCTAAAGGGCATCATTTCCACACGTAAAGTCACCAAGGTCATAAACAATATAAAATTACTGTCAAATTGTCAACGTTTTCCCGTCGAAATACATGAGGTCTAAATCATGTGTTGACGCTTACATGAAATCCTACATATTGATTAATTTAATGAATTTTCCATAAACTTATTATATATTCATCCTATGCTCACTTTTGTTCATTATTTACCTTACTCCTAAAATTCTACTCTTTTACTATGTTTTTTTCCTTTATGTTATCTTAAAATGTTAGGGCGTTAATGAATGTATTATTTATCATTCTAATTCCTTTGTTCGCAAATTTTCTGAAGTTTGCAAAATACCATGCCATGCCGTAACCATGCATTGTGTTTTATGAAAGCATTGAATATTAAACATAATATTTAACGATTATTATAGTGAGACTGCTTTGGAAAATGACGGTTACGCCAGCATCCACCAAAGAATACTGTTTATAAAAGTATAATGTATCAAGACGTACATAAGGACGATGATCCGGATCGCTCGATCTTATTTCTTGGTAACATGCTAATTTTGTAATGATTTTATGTATGTAACACACAACCCTTTCAACTTTCGTCAACTACAAAAGACTACCTATAAATCGACATTATATAGCATAATAGCATCGTAAAATACGCTTTCCAGGTTCCTGGCTGTGAAACACTAACGTCAAATGTATAGAAAGTGGATCATCGAAATTCCTTATTCTAGTTTGGTCAATAAAGACCAACCATGGTAATATTGAATTCTGAATTGATTCATATGACAAAAACCAGTATACTCATCATACAGGAATTGTGCTGCTTGTTGAGTGTTGGTTTCAGTACTATTCCTATTTTGAATAAAAAATTTTCAAGTAAGATTTTTTAAATACAGAATATCATGCCGGAAATTACAACACTACAAGTGTTGGAGTTTTTGCTCAGTTCGTACAGAGCCAAGCTAGCAGTTCAGGAATCTTCGGATAGAACCAATTGTGTCTTTGATTTTTCTTCATTTTTATCAACGTGGAAAATATCGACGTGGACACAATTGAAATCTGATATTATAGCTTCTTTAGAACCTTTAGTACGTGAAGGTCTATTTGATTCAATCACTCCGTACTTGAATGCAAGTCTATGCTCATCAACGACGCTATCAGACCCTTTGGCATTGGAATTGGCAATTGGGAAAAGTCACGCTTTGACTTCAAGTCTTCTGAGTTCTGTTACTGACATTAATCATGGTCATTCGGACCGTGTATTGAAGGTGAAGTCGAAAGATGTGGAAGATGGGGAAATTACAATACACGTTTGTGATGAAGCCAAAGGAGTAAAAGAAGATTTTAAATGTCTTCAAAGTTTGCTCCTTAAGGAAATGGGATATTTCTCAAAAGTAACCGTGAAAGGACAACGATTGAAAGATATGGACATTTCAGTGCACTGTGATATTTCAGTATTTGATTGGCTCATGAAATGGGTTCGATACAAAGCTGCATTATCTGAACTTTATCGTCCTAAGCTGGAACCAAGCAATGTTATCGGGTTACTTGTATCTGCAGACTTTCTTCATATGCCTGAACTCACTGGACATTGTCTCAACTTTACACATGATCACATGGGCCAAGTAATTGCTTCGTCACCGAACCTTGGATGTCTAAATGAAGCACTTACTGCTCGCCTCAGTAAGTTTTTTGACAATGTATCAGTGGAGCAGTGTATTCTTCCATTGGACAAACATGACCGAATTACGTCTCGGCTTTATACACAATTAATTGCTTCACTGAACGATCCGGAGTCAGATGTATCAAGAGGTCACTATGCTTCTACAGCAACACTGTTTCGTTGTAGTGATTGTGATCTATTACTTTTGAATGAAACTGCTTGGAAAATTCCTTGTACTTCCGTAAGGTTTGATGCACGTGGGAGAATTTTTGCAAGTCATTCCAAAGACTCCACTTGGTCTTTGTCAACTTACATTCGGGATTTAAAGAAATCGCTCAAAACTTGGCGAAAAGTCTATTGGAGGTCTGTCTAGACTTTAAAAATTTCAATAAATAGTTCACATTTTAATAGACTTTTTGCTTGAATTCATTGATTATAATTTAATGTGTGCGTTATTATTATTGTTCATAATTAGGTTATGGGCAACGGTTCATTTTTTCAGCTGCTCAAAATGCTGTATGTATTTTCCAGCAAAGTACCTTGCCATGTGCCAATACCATCCAAATGAAGAAACTAAAGTTGCAGAAAAGTCGACGGAACATATGGCACAAAAAGGAAGTAATGCTGGGAGTTCCGGGGTAAAACGACAGAATGGTCGTTCCTTTTTCTCAGATCCTGATCTGCAAACGTTACCGACAGAAATCCCTCCAACGACATATCCATATGGACAATACCTGTGTTGCAAACAAGCTTCCTTTCGATATAGTCCGCTACCGCACGTGACAGGATGTCAAGTAGGGGATCATGCACTAGAGCATTATGCTGAAGACAATCCGACTTTAAAGACCCTACTTGCCTACCGGGATCTAATCGTTTTACCTGTACTAGAAGGACGTAAGGAAACAATGGACTGGAAGGAAATAATTGAACTCAGAACTGACAAAGGCAGTTGTCCATCATGTTTCACTGCGACGTCTCTCGGGCCTAAGGAGATTGCTGCAAATTTTCTTGGGCTTCCCAAAGGCTCATCCACGGAATCAAACTCTTTACCTTCTCCTTGTGATGGGAGCGATGGAGATGAAGCAGCAGGAAGCAGTGGATCAGCAGGGGATGGGAGACGTGATCAAGGATCAACAAGAACGCGAATTTCAGAATCATGGTTATGGAACCCAGACCTGAGCACCAGATACAATCAGGACATGCAACGGGAGAAAGAAGAAAAACTCATGGTTGACTTGGCCCTTCTTTTGTCGCAGCGTGTGTCGCTCGAACCTTCTATAGGCTTCCCCGCTGTCAAATTAGGGTACTTTAGTCGTCGTTCTACAAAAGTACGTGTACAGTGTACAATCAATAATACAATTTCTTGAATCATTAGGTGTAAAGTGCACTTTCTATAACTAGAATACACTTGCACTGCTTCTTCGTTTCTTAATCGCGCATTTGCGTTTTCATTCCATTTCCAGAATATTGGAGGATCATATTTGAAGTTGGAGAGTCGCTGGAAGGAAGAACATCACATTTATCAAACGAGAGCTGGTCGATTGACGAGGACTCTAAAACAGGCACAAAATTGATATGGTCAAATTTATCGACTAATCTTTCCTGTAGATCATCATCGTAGTGATCTGATCTGTTCAAAGTTGTTCATTTCATTTCGGTGTAATGTGACGAGAACTTTTGTAATTCACGTTTTTAAAAATGAGTGCAATTTACATTATTATCTTAACGGAATTTATGTTTAAAAATTCAATCTTGGCAATAATCCTGATAAGCAATTAATGATCGAATATCAACAATTCCTGTTTACTAAAAAAACGCATGTTTCATTCTTCAGTATCAAAAACGTTGCTGGAATTTACAGGTGCCCGTAAACCTTTTTAGTCTCCAGTACTATCTGCAGGCGTTCCTGGAACAACTGGAAGCAATAAGCAGTGACGTACAGAAACTGCGGTAGATGGTTCAACTTTACTGTTCAGGAATTTTCTGCAACTTTCTATCCTTCAACGGAATGCTCCCGACGTCGTCGTCTAGTCCAAATATGCCATCACTGTATTCCCGTCTCTAGCATTGAATTTAGGTTGATAGATACATTAAATTTAATCAAACGTTTTTCGTTTTAAGCAAATCTTCTTTATTAAAAAATTTATAAGTATAATTGATTCCTCTAATTCAGATGGAAGAGTTCTGATTCTGAATCATATTAAACTCGAGCAAATTTTTTTTAAAAGGTGTATTGTAACTAGTTTATGAGAAGGAATCAGAGTCATGTCATGCTATATAAATGACCATAATAAATGCTACATACACAAAAACAACAAACTACTTCAGTTTTCCTGGAGGAACGTTACATATTTATTGCGTCTAAAACCAGGCATTTTGTACACTACATCCTTAGTAAAATTTCCTTCCTTGCAGTTTGCGGCTTAGAGCAAAACTAAAAAAAATGAATTGAAAGAGTTTCCTCAAATTAATGCAAGGTAGAACGGAAGAGGAAAACCGTAGTGAAAAATACCTTATTAAGGATGATAGGTCTTAAAAAGAAGCCCACAGGAAATTAGGTAAAAGTATAAATTTGTTGTGCACGAGGTCAAATTTTTGCAATATCCTTTTGTAGTCATTGATACGAAACATTTGGAAACAAAATTATGAAATCATTTTGGGTATTATTGGTTGTGTCCCTTATTGGGTTCACCTACGCACAAGATGGTAAGATTTCCTCACTCTTTTCTGCACACTTTTAATTTAAAAATCCTTACAGTAAGTAACTTTGAAATGCAGATACGGATGTGGACACCGACACAGACGGGGATGACGATACTGAAGGAGATTATGATTCTGATGTCGACACCGACACCGATGATTCCGATGTCGACTCCAACAACATAAAGAAACGTTCTGCCCGATCGTATTATGTGTCATCTAGTACTCGTCGTCGTATTGGGGGTAAAACAGGACGATATGAAGCTTGCAAAGCTTGCCTTGCCAAACAACGACGCGGACTGTACGTTTTCTGTCCGGGATGCAATTAAAAATAAAAATGACGAAGATAACAATTTGAAAGTTTTACTCTTGTCTTGTCAATCTAAATCAGTGATTTGTTTGCATTGTATTCGAAATATAATAATATATCAAGTCTGAAACATATTTTGGAATGATTATTCTTGTTGTGATACTTAATTTGTGTAAGGCGCAATAGTTTTCATTACTCTGCAAACGCTGCTGTACGCACAGAAATGTAAGCATCCACGACAACATATAGCTTTCGTTGAAACAGATTATGTTTCTTGCTCGGTTGCTCATGAATTCCATAATCATTAATAAATTTTGAAGACAAAGCAACTGGAATATTGAATTTTCCATATAGAATTCAAACATCTTGAACGACAATGGCCGTTCCATTAGTAACCAACTTCTTAGTCAGTAATCAACTTGAGCATTTTCTGTAACTTGCTTTTCTAATATAGAGCAAAGTAATAAATCCCAGTAAACTCCTCGTGAATGCATCAAAGGAGCAGACAATAAATTCAGAACATCGTTTGAACACCAGTAGTGTCCGGTTTCATGATTAAAATCAATTCAAAAAGTGGTAAAATGGGAAATTAGATAATTCGATAGTTGTTATCCATTAGATTTATATTGACAAACTAACCTTTAATGACGATTGAGGATTATATTTAATGTATTGTAAATAAGGTTACCCCAACAGGTTATTTTGAAATTCAGCACATTCTATACGGAATCAGATACATTTATTAATCGAAACATAGAAATGCCCGTTACTTTCCGTTGTGCTAATTTGGACATCTCAAAATTTCCTATTTCTGACGTCTCGTGCAGCTATTGGAGAACAAACTTTGTGTAATGGAAATGATACGCAATTCTAGGTCGTTCATCTTTCAGGGAAATGCTAACTCACACTATTTAAAAGTGCGCATTCCGATCCAAGTTTACAGTATACGTTAAATTGTTGCTCAGCTCATTTTAGTTAATATTATTTATAGTACGTGTCATTAATTGATTGCAGTCATGAGACTTTCCTGGCTTTTTCTTTTGGTTACCTTAACAGTCTTGGCCTTCGCTCAAGATGATGGTACAGACGAATCTATTGGTAAGCGTTTTGTGAACGACAATAAATTGCTTTGCATTAAAGCTACATACTACGCTTGTAGTTAATTATATACACTTTTGCAATTACAAACTAGACAATAACGAAGATTTTGACGTGAGCGACAGTGAAGTCGATTCCACAGATCAATCCGTAGATGAGGATGACGTTTACTCCAGAAAAAAACGTTATGCGTATTATTATCAGCATCGCCGCCCACATTATCCCGTTCGACGTCCTTATTACCCGATTCGTAGACCACAGGCCATTCAACGACCTTATTATCCTCAGAGACGTCCGGTTTATTCAAATGGGAACTGGAAAAGCAAATGCCTCGATTTGCAAAAACGTGGTTTCTACATAGGGTGTTGATGAATTCATATTCATGCTGCATGAATAGCATGAAACCTGAATTGCCTGTTCATGAAGATTATTAATTCTTTTGGTTTGATGAAAGAAATTTTAATTTGAATACGTAGAAAATATGTACATGAATTCATAAATATTTTAATAAAACCTACTAGTACAATGAGCATTCAAAATTTGACTGGAATGAAATTTTTGTGTGCTTATTATGGTCTTATGGAATAATTCACAGAGGAGGCCGAGGACGCAAGGAAATTGAGTTAAAATCCAGTTAGAGCGCACGATAATACACGTACAGTCTCATTGGGAAACGGAAGGGATCATCATAATGTAAACATAACTACATTTGAAATACAGGGAGTTCCATATGCGTATTACATTAGGTTTAATGTTATAAATTCATGAGGTGTACTTTTGTTCTACTGAGGTTTTACTTTGAAAGTTGGAACTATACAGCAGTTACAATGAAAGAGAAACAGAATGGAAAGTATGAAATCGTTGTACAACAACTGAGAAGCTATTATATCATACGTAAAACCTAAAAACTTGACTATTGTATGAGTGTAGAGGAAAACGTAACATTGTGTATATGGGAAAGAGAGCAAGATTAGGCCTGGTCATAAAATGTTTTGCCCGGAGAAGTATGTTGACAGTCTGTAGGTTTATCGTCCATCATGGACCAGCTTTCGGTGGAAGAAGGAGAAAGCGGTGGTGGAGAGTCATTTCGACATACGCAACGCGAGACTGCTTTATAACCACGTAAAAGATTGCGTGAGCCGAGGATTTGCGCGTGTATGACCATCGCATGCCAAAATAGGAAGCTACTCTTGTGCCCAGCAGGAAGTTGACGATGAGACTTTGGTTCACTACTGCAGCAGTGATAAAAGAGAAAATTCCATTCATTTTCATATGCAGAGATTTTCATTTGGCTTGTTCATGTGGAAAACGAAAGAGAGAACTGAGAACGCAAAAAGGGACTCTCGCACATCCTTCTTCATTTGCTGCAACGTAGCCTCCCCTGAGTAAATCTTCTCATCTCATGACACTTTATGTACACAAGAAGAAGAGCGACTCAGAAAAAAACTTTCTTTCATCAGTTCAATATCTACGCTTTTTCTTCATTTCTCTTTAGTATTTCTGTCGGTGGAAATTTTGTAAGAAAAAATCATCACCAATGAGACGCTTCTATTATATAGGCTTGAACTTTGGAGCAAATATTAGGTCACAATTGATACAACGTATACTGTTATATATAGGTTTTAAAGCGCAAACTGTGTTACGAATGTGCCAATTAGCACTTTTTCCCTTTGGTTGGCAAAACCAAAAGTTTTAACGCGAAATGTTGCAAAGTTGAAGGAACTTTCAGTGCTCGTTTTACTCGTGAAGCATTTCCTGGGGAAATCCATGAAACTGAAGAGCTCGGAAAACTCGGACAATCAATCTCTTCCTATGCACCGAAGAAAAAAGTGGTGCAAACAGCTGTCGAGAGACTTCGCACACAGGTTGTTGACAGTCAGTCGCGAGAAGAAGACGATGTGAAGGGCCACTCGACTCGGTTATCACCAAACACGCATCATCAAAATACCAAAAAGTGGGCCAGAATATGAATCAATGTTTTTGATGCAGTTGTTGCTGCCCGCGTGAAGGAGTCCCGTCCACTGGGATTCTTGAAACGCGACTGCAATGCAAAGATAAGGAATTGGAACAAAGACTCGATTTCATTTTAGCAGCTGTCAACACCCTTCGGTGCTACTTGTCAATCACTTCCCGTGATTCCGTATTACATCCAAAATACTAGACACAGATGTCCCTAAGTGACAGCAGTCATGATTTCCTTCCACCACCGGACAGAACCGATGATAAACGGTACAATACAATTCCTGACTTTCTATTAATCTCACTTCTTTTGTTAAGTTGAAAAAATTTGTAGCATTCTAAAAGAACGGTTGTCAAAATGCAAAAGCAGATAAGGAAATGTTGACATAAACTTTACAAAATTTTTTTTCTGAGTCGTTCCCGTCAAATCTTCAAACGAGAAAAAGGAAAGTACAATTGCCGAGGATTGAACGTCCTGATGCGCTATTGCGTTTTCTGTCATAACATGTGAACACATGATGCTTACTGGTTGGCGACGCCGGCGATTCATTGTGTAGTAATAAAATCGTATATAAATCGCATTTTGTATGTACCAACTTCGTCGCACGATCTTTAAAGAACGTTAAATAAATTTCCGAGTGAATCGCGAAGATTCAAAGTAGTAGTAACACGAAAAATACTAAGTACACGTGGCAGCTTTCATTAAAACCTGCTTTGCTAAACTTCAAAAGCTGGATTTTAAATGGGGATTATTTGAGTGAAATTGTCAACTGGGAAAGTCACGTCATCAGGGAAATGGAAGGAAAGAGCAGGCTTCTGATGACGACTGCTTGTGGGCCTCCGGCTTTGACAACAAAGCAGCTTGTGCTCGTCATAATTTCTGCTCGACTTCCCTTCATGTGTGCTTTTGCAAAAGAGGCATTTGCATGTGTATCCACTGCGAATCCAGCATTTGGCAGAGGGAGGAACCCGCAGCGTCAATTTGCATCTAAACATGAGCTCCATTCGGACGCCAGCTGTCAGAGGGACTTCACAAGGCAAAATCTCTTCTTTTTATCTGTGTCTGCTTACTTGGTGAAAGTGAGTCTCTCCTCATGCAAATGGACTTGCCTCAGGCAGGCTCATTTGTCCATTTGTTCCCTAGAGATACAAAACGGGAAACCGGGTAAACGGCCACTTTCACCATTTCCTTCATGTCAACTGCCAATTTTCCCTAAATGCTTTTCCAACATACCTCTACACTCTTTGATTTGAGTTTGAGTGCATTCTAATTTGCCTAGGGGGTCATCATTTCCAATTCCATTAACCTCCGGTTTTTCGTCGAGAAGTGGTGGTAACAAAAATATGTTATGAGAACTCTGGATCCACAAACCTTTTCACTGCACAACTATACATTACAACCCTGTCCAACGTTCCCGCATTCAATAACCTTGCCTTCAGCACCCGCCACCCGTAACCCGTCACCCGTAACCCATTTTTAATTCTTTTTCGAATGCTTTCAATTTATTAAATGTTTGCCATGATACCTATGGTCATTTTTGCAATTGTTCAGTTTGGCAAACCGTCGGTTACCATCGCTTGCAGTCGTGTGCCGGAGTATTTTTTCATAGTCCATTGGATTGATTGATGAATGATTTGCCAAGAATGATCACTACTCTGTCATTCTCATCTAAGGAGGTTCGGTTCACAGTTTTGTAGTGATTAATTTCTCTTACATGAATTGGAGGACGGGTGATTAATTAATCGGACCATGAAATCGAATTCTATCTAAGACCTTAAGCGATAAGAACCCACCAAACCAACTCAACTCGCATGCACTATATATAACATTTAACGTAGTAGGGCGCTATTCTGATTCTGAGTTCTGAGTTTCAAACACCATTTCCGTCATACTAGACTTGTTTCACGACTACAGACGTAGTTTTCCTAATACGCCATATTGGTATATGGAATAACGACCAATATTAAGCATGTTACATCATAAACACACAATAATCGACTTTCGGTTGCTACCAAACCAAAGTCCGCAGCTCAAATTTTCTTCCTTTGTAATTTACGAACCGACTCCAAATCATTTTCACATGTATAAATTCACTTTATTTCATATATATATTTATGCTCCTTGTTGTTCGTTGTTGTGACTCTCTCAACGCTTCTTTGTTCGTGGTGCAGAGCACACTGCTCTCTGAATGTCTTTCACCTACCAAATTTATTGTTTAAGTTCATGCTTCTTGAAGAAAGGAAGAACCCGCGTCCTTTTACTTAATGTTATTTCGAGTTAAAATTAAGTTTGCTGCTGTTGTATAGATTGCAGAGGATGAGGACCCACTGGATCCACTGTACTAAAAGCACACGATGATACGTTTTAGAAATTAAATTTTGTACACGAGAAAACAGGAAAGTTAAAGCTGAATGTACCAATTGCTCGTTTTGACATGGTGAGCAAGAAGCAAACTGTGCACACAAAAAATGCTTTTACTATACCTGTGCGAGTGTTCGTTTAATCAATTTCAGGTGCTTTTTCATTCGAAGACGCAAAAGCCCGACGAGAAATAAGGAAGCTTCGTGTGGCTCGAACCAAATTTCTTTCCGACCAAACGTCCCACATTTAATATCTTATGTAAAACAGGAAATTTAATTTTGCTAATAATCTTCTTTGAGGACACAGACAATGTTGTGGCATCAAAGCTAAGCTTTCAAAGAGCTCTTTGAAACCTAATTTTGAAGCTTTTGGTTGGACTCGTATGTGACTGAACAGGAAAATATCTTCGAATTATCAGGCTTGAGCTCAAAGAACTACGCAACTATAACAACGTCCAAAATCCTTTGTTGTAAGGCAAAAGCAAAGCCAACATTGTCCCTATTAAGTAATGCCTTTTTTGATGAAAATACTTATTTTGATGTGCGAGTGCTTGCCGTATTATACTATACTAACGTAAATGCCAAAAGTTGAAAATGAAAAACTTACATTCAAAAAAATCATCGTTTTAATGCACAACATATAGGACTGCGAAACTTGCCAAATATTACTGTAATTTTTGTATTCTTTTTCAATTCTAAGGTTTGAGCATACTGTATATCATTCCTTTTCATAAATAACTACATTAGTCATGCATATGTTTATTATTCAAATAAACTCGCTTCACAGTATACATTACTATTATGTGTGTTTTGCTAACAATGAATAATAAAAGGTACATTCAATTTAAAAACTGGTTGATAATAATATACTTTTCTATTGCATCCGGCGACGCATTTTGTTATTTATTTGAAAGAAGGAATTAGTCTTCTGTTTGGCATGGGATGGCTGCTGCAGAGAAAGGCGTCGAAGAACTGAAAGCTGTAATCCTCTGAAGTTATTGTCAGCAAAAATATTTTAATGGTTTTGTGTCCATGTCTAGCAGCTTTGTGATGTAATCAAGTTAATAGTCGTTTGAGGCTTGGACAAATTGGAAGGAAAAGATGAAGACAGAGAGTCTACTCTTCAAGTTGGGTGACTGGCGTCAAAGGCTTGAAGACGAGTGCATGGACATGACGGCAACCAATTCATCAGCAGCATTTTCTGCTTCACTTGCTTTACGACTTCATTTAAACTTCCAAAACACAAACATTAGAACAAGAAAAATGCATTTTTTCTACCCATTCTCTCGTGCTCCATTTTTATTGCTGTGAAGATACTGCAGTACTTAAGATCTTGCAAAAAATCTTTCGTTTTCGGATTCGGATATGCTGCGACTGCGACAATGTGACAAAGACATTTGAAAACATTCACGATTTATGGTACACGCTTCCATTCAGTTAGTATTCTCATTATTTGTCGTGCGTATTGAAATTGACATTGGTTGACTGATTAAATTATGGCATTATGAGCAGAGACATTTATATAATTGCTATATGTTAATTTCTGCATGATAGTCCCAAATCCCAATGTAAACATTACATCACTAGTTGGAAAATACCCGTTTGTAACAAGAGAGTGTATGAATTTCAGGAAGCTCATGGTACGACATTAATTAAAGTAATTAGTGATTTTGCGTACGAGATGACAAGGACAAGTTAATTGCAAAATGTGAAGTGGAAATTGGGACGGCGAAAGAGAAACATGTTTGGAAGTAGAAGTAACAAGCAACAGGAGAAATGAAACTCACGACAGGATTAAAACGATGTTGAAAGGTGGAATTGGAGTTTGGGTCGAGTTTGTATGTTTCACATGAGATCCGAGTAGCGTAGCAACTCTCATGATCTCAGAGGAATGTATTCACTACGATCCATTTCAATATTTACTCAATTAATTTAAACCAGGACATAGAGCCGGGGAATGGAACGACGAGTTCAGCTTCTCGTGAAATTGTATTAGGCGACACAAAAGTCCTTTCCAGTTCGCAACAAACTTTTTCTTTTGACACACAATTCGAGTGAAAGGGCACGCCGAGAGGGACCACAATGTGTCTTGTGCATTTTGCCTTAGTTCCTCGTCCGTCTGGTCTAATGTCCCCGGTGAAAGGCACAGATGTTTTGCCTGATTGAAAATTTTCCACCAGACTGCCACATGAAATAAGGTTTTGCAAATGTCCATAAGGTCCTCCTACCAATCCGTTGCACTTGATTTCTGCAATCCTGTGCTTGTTGTGGTCTTCCCAAAATCTAGACGAATTTGCTCTTTTCAGTATAACTTTCGAAGATTAAACCCTATCCGTAATTAGTTTTCTTTACATTGATTTCAAGCTGTTTTACTACATTTAACTTGGATATCGAAAGGTAACTAACACTCATCCATATATACTATGACTATAGGATTATATTTACTTTGATTTAAACAAACTTAACATAAAAATAGGATTAGAGCCTGAATCAAAGTGTGCGGCATGCGGAAAGTGAGATTGCACGGTTCACGATTCATGATGTTGGAAAGTCTTCAGCTTCCACATGACTCAAATCCTACACATAATATTTGACTTTGGAACAGTTTCGTAAATGAGTCAGCTTGAACTTAAGGGATCACCTTCGGTCCTTCGTGCGTTCTAACTCTAACTTACAGAAAAGAACATTAATTTCGTCACACAATCATCGTTTGCACCTCAGGTCAAAGTGAACGGCTTATATTCTTTTGGGATGATAGTAGGATGTCATGATATGTAATGGGACCACTGTAGAGTTGTGTTCGTGTCTCCTATATCTTGTATTTATATATTATACTACCTACTTTATATGCTTTACTACCTACCATTATTCCGAGCAATGAATCAATGTTGATAGGAGTTAGTACATATATACTACGAGATTGATAGAGAAACAGAAAGTTTAGAGGTGTTGAACGAGATCGCGCAATGCAGGCAACATTTGTTTCTTGGATTGGAATTTGGCAAGGCCAATGAAAAAGTACAAGCAAATTTTTTTGCGATCAAATAGTAGAGAGAAGAGAAGAAACATGCATGGAATAATGTGGCTGCAGAGAAAGGGAGGCGGAAGGGGGTCCCAGAGTCCGCTGCACTGAAACTGAAAGATAGAAAGGCTGAATTGGTCTCGGCTTGCCGCATTCGTCTCCCGCCGACAGGAGACGGGAAATGCGAAGCAATGCAATAATGTTCTCTCCTGTCATTTGTCTTGGGATTCGATCTTGTGCGACGACGACAGTCCTCTTCTTCGTCCTCTCTTTCGCTTTCTCTCTTGTCTTCCCCAAAGTTTCCTCTTCTCTGTCTTTCTCTCTTTCACGGATTTACACTCGCTCTTCTTATGGTTGCTTTTAAAAACGCAAATCCGCCCTGAAAGTGAATCTGTTGGAATACAGAAAAGAAACCATCCAAATCCCACAGTTGAAGAAGGAACCTTTTTTCTTTCAGTGTCCCTATGAAATGTATACGGGAATGAAGAATGGGGAGACTTATGCTTGCGAAAAAGAAGTAGAAAACGAGACACGCGAAAAGTTTGCAAGAGTTTGTAAGGTCGGATTAAGAGATGAGACGTTTCATGTTCCTTTCTACAGAATGTATTGATTTCTAGCTGGACGAGGCAGCTGCCAACGAATGATTGATTTACAGCACTGTGCCAAGACAAGGGCTAACCAACCCGCAGGGCCCTTAACAGGCAGGGTCGTCGCAGTGAGTCAAAAGATACACAACTCCAACTCACTCTTCCATGCTCAACTCACTTTCCTTTCGTCTTCTTCCTCTGACGTTCCTTTTTCTTCGTCTGTTCAGTGTTCATAGGCCACTTTCCACAGTTAGTCAATGCATTATGCAGCTCGTCTACGTGTGCGATTAAGCGTGCTAAGACAAAGTGACATGAACCCTCAAAGAATACATACCTCTTCTCAAGGCGTAAAGTGCATCTTTAATTATTTCGTTTCTCACCCAATCGATGGCACATCGAATTCAACACCGACCCTTTAGACACACTTCAACACTTTTTGTTTTCCCATGAAATGATATTCACTGTGAATGCTTCTGCTTTCACGTAGTATAAAAACTCTCATTTCTTATTCATAGTACCAACTGCATGCAGTAACAGTCTTTATTATACAGTACAAAGTTGACTTTCAAGAAATTTCGAACGTTCTGTCTAATCTGCGTCTAAATCGGGCTGATCCACTTCCGGTATATGTATTAGCTGATGGGTTTAACTTTCAAAAATATGTTTTTTAAATAGAACTTTTCTTTACACTTGTCTGATTGCTTGCCTCTTCTATTCTCAAACCTCACAGTCATGTACCATAAAAAGAAACGGTTTAGAGTTTAGAGTACCAAAAGAAGAGAAATGACCCAGAGAGAATTGAAAGTTAAGGACACAAAAAATTTGTGTCAAGGACCAACCGTTGGAGGCGTAAGCGACAGGAGATGATGAGACAGATTAGGCTTCTTGGGACACACGTACTGGACATATGAGTGACAAAGGGTAATTAATGATCGCTATCTGCACTCTTCTCTTCTCTTGCCTTTCCATTTTCATTTTAAGCATTCTACGTACAGCTTTGGGAGAAACTGAGATCACTTGCTATAATACTTACTATATGATGCTAGAATGTCTACATCTTCGAAAATTGTCATAAAAAGTTGTTAAAAGTATATATCAATCTGTTAGTTGTTCTGCGCACGGTTGAGAGAACCTGATTTTTCATAATTTTCGGGTATGTAGTGCTATTTATTCAGACGCTTAAAATATATAATTCACTTATGGTGCCAAAATCCGACGACAGTTGAGATTTAGTTTACTCAGGACACAAGCAAAACAAGCTGTATGCGGTCCAAAGTTACAACACACTAGTAACCTTTAGTTGAACCGCTGTCTGACCGATGTTACTACAATGTCACAATGTGGTTAAGCGGAGTTTTGCACATTGTTTCGAGTTAATCATGTTAAGGAGAGAGTCGTCCACGACACTCTCATATACCTCCTGTATTGTAAAGAGACACAAGACAGAAAACCGCACACGACAAGCATATTGGATAAGACACCACATTGTAATGCAGAGACAAACCACCGAGTTTCTCATCTCCTAAATGACAAAGTCACAGTCTCATTAACATTGGTACTTTCACCGGGGAAAGCTAATTGCCTTTTACAGGAAGGTCGTTGGACACACGTGCAGCCAGATAAATGTTCTAAAATATTATTTTTGGTCGGTAACGTTTGTTAAGGTTGTTGTCTTGCTCCAGCTTCTGTCGTTCTTCTATTCTGACTCGTTGTCGTCTTCTCTGTCGTCTGTTAAATCTAAGTTCTGAGTAACAGTGCTTCGTTAAAATGAATGCAGTGCCGTGATTTTCAAAGCAGTCGACACGCTAAGCTGATTAACTATTCTAAGTTCTCTCTGGCGGCATCGTGTGCTGAAGGACTGGCACACATGCATTGTGACAGCAGAAAAGGATAGAAATCCTGTGAATTTTTGATTCTGTGCACATCTGGACTTGGACGTCACACAAGGCTGCAAATCGTAAAAGTTGACAAAGAAAGCATAAATTAACGCATGAACTAACAGGCAAGATCGCGTCACGCATGGAAACATTGATAAAACCCGAGCATTTCCCGGTTAAGTTGGAGAAACGCCCAGTCCATTTATCATGCAGTTCTGAGTAAATCCCAGGTTTCACACTTTTCGTGTAATCACATACTTCCTGGTTCCATACCGTAGGAATAATTACTCACTGCATGCGACATTTTGCCTTTTCCAATGAAATAGTAAAACATGCAATTGTCCTTCAAATTATGCGTCCTTTAATGCCAAGTTATTCAGCGTCATTTGAGGTGGGACACAATAACAATAATTTTTATTCTCCGCGTTCTTCTTGTCTATAATACAACCCCATGCACAATGGACATACAATTAAAGTATGAAATATTCCTTCTTTACTTCCCGTGTTGTATTAAAATGCATTCATTTTACGCAGTTTAATGCAATGATCTTAATTTTAATATGCTATAATCATGCTCAAGTTGAATACGAATTAAAAGATATTTTAAAATTAAATGAAATGAATCCGAAAATACCGCTTCGTTCTCAGTTTTACTCCAAAAAAATATATTTTAGGTTTATTCTGAATGAAACAACGCTCGATACACCAACGAGCTTTTTGAGGCTCGCAATTGTAGTAATATTCATAACGCGAACTTTTACATTTTCATTAGTTAACCGGATAAGTTGCATTTTCTTTCTTCCTTGCTTTGCTTCCTCTCACTCGCTTTCCACAAATCATTTACCGAGTACAATATAAAGTGCGAACTAATAAAATTTCTTTTGAAGCCAATTGAAACTGCACTTTTTTAGTCTAATCATCTAAGCACAACATTACAAAGACTCATCCATAATAGGATTCTCCATACATTTCCTTCCTTTTTCCGTACACAACAGTCATAATAAGTCGCAGATTTAATTTTATTTCGATGTCTCGTCAAACTTATCATTTTAAATGATAACTTGTGTTTGCATCAAATCACGATTATGATATATATTTTAAAAAATCATTATTCAAAAACACTCATAAACTACAATAAATTAGATCGCTTCAATACTAATTCATAGTAAATGTTGCATGTTTCTTCTCTTTTCCAGCATCAAATCATGTGCTGTTTTTTCTAGCACTCAGCTACCGCTCGTTTACAAATTTAACTGGTTATTTATGTTATTTTATTATATAAAATGCTCAGCTTTTTATTTTTGTTTATCTCGTCTTGTTATGAAGACACAGACAAGAGTAAGTAATAATTTTTTTATCATAACTTTAGCATTACTTTGGATTTTACAATACTTGAGACTTGAGATCTAATACATGCACCAGCAGCAACTTTTGCATTTTCTGTCTGCTTATACTGAATAGCTCAACACACTATTCCAACAACGATACATTATATATATTATGTAGTATAATCAGAATTCCATGCTCACCTGCTCACTCACAACAAACACGCACTCTTTGCAGTTTTAAGCCTCAGTTCCTATAACTGTAATATTAATACGAATGCAACAATGGTTATTGCCAAACCGAAGACTCCATTTTCTTACATTTTGACTCGAGACGAGATCATTGTCATTATCGTTCCATGACTTTTATTACAGTGACATACTGCAACTGCTTTGAAACTGCAACTGCTCGCACATCCGTGTAATTATTATTACCACTGTTGTGTGGCTTTGGATTGGAAGCATATAAGTGCCTTACTTGTTACCAAAGAATGAGTTACCAAGACGTGTTCAAAACGGACACTCTTCTCTTTACATAAGCCAGTGCAATATTTCGTTATAGACTGTGAAACCGGGTTTGTAAGTGCATCCGCACCTTTTGTATATTCAAACAAAGTGTTTCTCTACTTTTCTACGGTGCCTTCATTTTCATTGCAACTCTCACTTTTCCATATTGCTAAAAGTGTTTTTTATATACAAATGGTTATAACAGTCAACAGTTGAAATAGTATATTTATAAATCTGAATCACAAAAATGGAATCATGTACAAAAATGTCAGCATAAACTTACATTTCGCGCACTCGAGCTACAAAAACGTAAAGTATCATCATTTCGTGTTCACTTGGAGCTACTTGTATAGCAATTATTGAAGTTTTCTTCTGGCAATTTACATGACAGTGGTTTGTAATTTGATATTTAAATATAATATTATTGTTCACAGCATATGAATACCAATCTGAGTTGTAGCACCTAAAGTGCCCAATAATAACGACAAGTTATAGTAATAATAATGATAGCTTTTATGTAACTCCTGCACTCCGCCCCTTCTTGGAGACATGTACAAAACGACGACTACACACTACCGCAGTTAACAATAAACTACTACTACGATGGAACTGATCATCACTGAAGAACACTTTTTGACACATTGGGCTTTCGTTTCCAGTGTCCAGTCTATTTTCTGTTACAGTCCGACAATGTTTTGCTATAATATGCATATTTATTTTCTGCATGCATGCATAGTTTGAATTTTTCGCAGTAGTGGGCTGTGACACCTGAGAATTGAGTGGTACAAACTCAACGCATTCAGAATACTAGGGCACAATTTTAGTTCTCCGTCTTATTGCAGAACAGTAGTACATTATGTATAGTAAATCAGTCCTAAAGCTGAAGAGATGTGAGAGATATGAAGATGGAGATTTTTTAGAGATGTGATACAACAACTGCGACTATAATGCTCATCGTATTTGCATTTGCATATTGCGATCGTATATTGTATGTATGGTATGGGCAGAAAATGTTCACTGGACAAGCGGAAAAGGATGTTGTTGATTTGAAATATTTAGACATACCATTCTTTCACGCCCAGCTTTCGCGGACCACCAGCTTGAGGTCCTCCACCGCGTCCGTTTCCAAACGGCGGTTGCTGCCCTGCGGCACTGGACGGAACATATTCGTATCTCCCTTTGTCCTCAATTTTGTAAATGGGATCATCTCGTCTCTTGCACATGAAAAAGATGATAAGGATGGATACGATGATGATCATGAGCACAGCAATTATGATGACAATTATGAGTGTGGAATCTCCACTGTCAGCTATTTGGAACGTGGTTTCATTTCGACTACCAGTGGGCACGAGTGGGGAGCGATCGAGTGGGTCCTCAAAGTTAAAGTCATTAGAGTTTCGTGTGTAGTTAGGTGGGACAGGAAGTTGAGTTGGAGGAACGAACCGAGTCGTCGTGGTGGTGGACAAAGTTGTCGTGATTCTTGTGGAAGTTGGAGTTTCTCTATGAGTGGGAGGGTAGTTGTTTATTGTCGTCGACGGAGGCTGATGGACTCGTGTGGACGTCCCCAAGTCCTCTGTGGTCGCAACGTCTGTAGACGTGGACGTGGATCCTGTGGTTGTACCACGGGATGAAGTGGAAGTGGAAGTGGAATGGAAGTGTGTGGACAACGGAGGACCTAAGTCCGTCGAGGACGAATAGCCACCGCTTTGCGAAGTGACAACTACACCCGGGTGTGTCGTCACATCGTCCTCAGTGATTAAGCTTCCCGCACCTGACCCGTCACAGTCTTCGTCATCGCAAAATGAAGGACGTCTGTCACGACTCTGCCCACGATGCGTGCTCGTTGTGGAAGGACTGCGTGTAGGAGTTGGAACGTACACCGGAGTGATGAGATCATCTCCTTCCCCAGAACCCGTGGAGAATTCAGGAACACACTCATCCTCATCGTCTACGCTGCACCCTTGTCCACGGTCACCAGAGTACACCAGGTCATCCATCACTCCAGGCGTGCCGGAGGCCGTCGTCTGTCCAAACGCACACAATTCATCATGCTGTTATCAAGCAATCATCGATTTCTTCAGGTCATTCGCTAATATTTGAGCATGTGAGTTCTTATTTCCCCATTTCTCTTATTTCCTCTCATTGCAACTTTACCCGTCGAGATGAAGGAAACATTTTCGATTCGATTCGAAGTATGGCCAATGCGTGGCATAAGCGGAATTTTATGATGATGACAAGAGCAGCAGTAGCGGAAAATGAAATAACATTAACGTACCTTTTGCATGTAGCGCACATCATCCTTCAAACTTGAGGACGGGAGTGAGCCAATAGAAGTGATTTGGTGCACGTCGCCAATGATCCGAACTCGGGGGTCACGCTCTGTGGCCATATCGAGTGGACGCAGACCATTGACCACTAAACCTGACAACACACCCTGGAATGCAGAAGAAAAGCAGAAGTTGACAATTGTAGGCCAGCGAAGTGAATCAAGGGGAAATAAATGACGACGCAATATGGTTGGGCAAGAGAAAAAGAAAGTCTCAAACCTGAAAAGGACGATCTACAACTCGCTTGCTGTCCTTCCAATGGCCCCCAACGTGTATCACTGACTGGCTATTGAATACGGAATGTTCATAGTTCCCTGTAAACCCATAAAAACACAAGTTGGCTCTATAGGACTGGAATTTATCACTGAGCGCTTCTACTATACTAATAATTGGTCAGAAACTTGTTGTCACGAAAGAAAACAGACGAAAACTCGCGTCCTGCTACGATTTATTGCCCATCTGTGCCTCTCTTGTGCGTGAGTTAAAATCAACCATAGACCATTGGTCCAGGATACTTTCTCGAAAAATCATTCTGGAATCCTCACATTTCCAGCCAACTTTCCAGAAACGGGTTCTTTCTGTCTACGTTCACAACGTTCCTTCATGTTGTGACGCGTGAGTAGTACGCACGATGCAGCAGCATATGTACACAATTACCTCTACTATTACCGTGCACTGTACATTTAAATCATGGAACTTATGGAACTACTAATCACCAGATTTTAGGATCATAGAAAGCAGAAATGTTAAATAAGTTTATCTTACCAACTGGGAATTTCGTGACCACGTCCCAGTTGTCCAACTGCAAAGTAGAGTTGGGTCCTGTACGTGTAAACCGAACGACGTGGTACGCTCTGTCATTCACTTTACGAGACGTTTCTCCAATGGCATGATCTTTGAAGCCCATGTTGTATGCAGCCCGTATTTTCCCGTCCAACTGTAACGGATGAAAGCAAGTATAAAAATGCATGACGAGGTCAAAGGGTAAACATTCAGAGTGAGGGGCATAGTAGCATGACGGGACAAAAGGATGTTGAAGAATGCAAAAAAAGAAAGAGTCTTTTACCAGTTCGATTTCGAGGTAATCACTCGAGCGAGCCGAATCGATACGAAGGAGCACAGCATCGGGGTCAGCAGTGAGAAAGCCAAAGGCGACGGAATCTCCTCGAGTATCTGGACGCCTTTCTTCTGGGTAAGTGAACAGGATGACTCCACGACCCGGTCCAAAGTCGTATGAAACTGACTCTGCAAGAGACGAGACTCTCAGTCCAGAATCCAATTTGGTATTCTTTAGTTTCCATTTCCATTTCAATGCCTCCAATTCCAATAGCTTTTCCCTACTGTCGCTACTTTTGTGCCTGTGTATCTGTAGGGTCCTCTATTTACGTAGTCCTGTCTTTTCTCTCTTCACTCTTCGAATTGCAAAAGAGGCCCGAGGGTAGATACATAGTACGAAATCAGTCGGCTCTATCTCTAGTCAAAGTCGAACAGCTACATAGGAACTGTCGACAAGGTGCTCAAAATGTTACTGAGCATATTGTACTCAAAAACTCTAGGCAAGCGATCATTGTTACTTCATTCTCATTTCTCATTCTATGACTTCTAAACAAAGACACAGCATTTTTGGACACGGTGTCATCAATTGTATACCTTACCTTGAGCACATGTTGGGCCAGTGTACGACGTCATGTCACAATCACACCCTGGACCACTCCACTGTTCTACGCAATTCCCCCCATTGGAGCACGAGTCTGAAGTACATCGTTGGTTAGCATCTAAAAGGGAAAGTAGAGCAGTGTAAAAAGTGTGAAAGTACTACTACATTGGCAACCGTATACTAAAGAATCTAAAAGGCATTCAAAGCTGCCAGCTTTAGAATGTGGTAAGACGAAGTTAGAGTGAAAAGAAGACAACCACACCTAGTACACAACAAACGGATGTTCAAATGTGGCATTGTAAGCGAAGTAGAAGAGAAATGAGGAAAAGAAGGGATGCGAAGGAAATGGAAGGAGGAAAAAGCAAGAAAAGCTTTGGTCAGAACACCGGGAGAGTAATTACAGTGAAGGAGAATAGTGAGCCACTTCCTGACTGCAGTCAGGCAGACAAACCAAACACCCGCACCGGTTTTTCTGAGGGAGACGTGAAAATGGAAGGGCAACGTAAGAAAAAGGTGTGCTCTAAGAATGTTGAAGAAGGCATACTTATGAGGATTTATGTTTTGGAGCGAGCCTTTACCTTCACATCCGGCGACAACCATATTGGATGGAACCAGAGCATCCGCCGTGGGGTTGAGTGCTTCACCACCCAAATCCAAACTTGCCAAGCATCCCACAAATCCGTAGCGTGACTGAACAACTTTTGGGAGATTATCATACATGTTCTCAGGAACGCCACCTGCACACAGAGGGATTACAAGAGACGTAGACGACATACATAACACCGTAGTAAGAACGTAGTCACTACTCACACGAAAACGTCTCATCTTCCTGTTAAAATGCCCTGATAGTATAATATAATATGTAGTTAGTATAGAGAAAGTGCAACGACGGGAAACAGCAGTAGTCTCACCAGTGCTACTGGTGCGTTAGAAGTACTACTCGTTTTCCAATTCAACTAAATATGTACTAACTTTTAATCCTTCACAACTCGTTTCTTTTCCTTAACCCATACTCCGCACTACTACTGCCACTAGCTAGGAAAAGAACAGAGCAGAATCGTTCATACACAGTAGTACTAAAAGCCTTGCGGTGAGCTGCAAATGCATCAAGTCAAGTCAAGTATGAAAAGAAACGGAGAGAAACTTCTCCGTACTTTCCCATGTAGTTAATATCGGAGCCAAACTGAGTGAATAATGGCTTTTCTCTCCATTCGCCCTCGCTTTGTCTGGAGGATAGGCGTGAATGAAAAGGTTGCGGCGGATTCATAATATTGACTCTGTGTTGACCCGCATCATATACACAGGGAAAAGCACAGGTTTAGGCGATGCGACGCGACGCGGAGAAATATTAAGTTGAAGCAAAGCGACTATTAAACCTTACTTCATGCGTTCCTCATAATAACCGTTAAGCGAATTGCAGTGGGGTGGGGGTTTTTAACGCAATGGTCTGCTTCAGAATGCCAAATGTGTGATCTTCAAACTTAGACCTACTCAGGAATTCCTGGGCCAAGAGGCTTAAGTCGTCTTGGCATGGTGATGAGGACGCTACAACTTAGCTACTAGGAATCTTCATGAGCCCAGAGAAAGCACTAGGGTTTGGGTCCTTTGCTTCCTATATTCTCCAGTGTTCTTTCTCCCACCAGCTACCAACTGCAACTCTTCCCTTTCTGCAAGACTTACAGCGACTACGCTAATAGGCATAGACGACTACTGTATACAAGTTGTGTGGCGAAACCCGTCGTCTTTGTTCCCACAGAGTGATGAACGGGGATTGTACGCCACAAGATATTAGCCACAAGAATGGCAGTTGCTCCTTCAATGACAACGGACAACGTTTGTCCGCCTTTCATTTATGAGCCTCGTTACCTTTTCAGGAGCACTTCACCTTTTCTTTGGCTAACGGCAGATTAGATGCTCTGCAAGGCCCATTGTGCTTCATTCCCTCATTTTCGCTATTTTACTAAGGCTATTCCAGTTATCTTTCTTTACCGGATTCTGTCCGTCGCATCTCTTTCTTCGTGTTTTATCTGACAGAGCAGTATTTCTAGTGCGAATAATTCCATTCGCTTTTTCCCTTGCTTTTCCATTGAACTAAGCACAACTTTGAAAGACTCTTGACTTACTAGTGCATGCTACAAACGAAACAATGGCAATTACAGTCAACGACAGCTTCATTGCGTCCCTCATTTTATCATTATAATGAGTAAGTACGCTATGTACATGAGTCACTCAGTCATGAGAAAAAGGAGTCTGACACAATTCATTTCTTACTAGCATCAAATGTTGTCGTTTTGCACTTTCATCCGATCCTAAGTATTACGCACTTACAAGTATAAGTACTCCTTAAAAAGTGCATAATTACTTACCGAGATATAAAATGCCATTTAGATCAAGATTTTGGTTAGGTCCCAGACTCGCCGTCATGCTCAAGGATTCATCCACCATCAGTGTGTGTTGCTTAGAGTTTGGTCTACCAATTGTAACTGTGTGCCACCGGTTGTCATTCAGCGGATGTCTGGAATTGTCTCGAAGTTTCAAAGGACCATCACCCAAATCAAATACGTAATGTAAATGACCTTTCACCATTTCAATTCCAATAAAATCTTGACTTTTTCCTCCGTTGTACAAAATCAAGCCATCGGGTTCCAAAGTTTTGAATTGAAGGTAAATGTTTGTTTGAGAATATGCTTTCAGTTGAGGTAGGCCCACGAAAGTATGCTTGGATTTGATGGACACAGGTTTGTCCACTATTGGAGCTACCTTTCCAAACTTGGCAGTGTTTTCCACATTATCAATTTGACCTACTCGAATCATCTCAAAAATTTGTTGAGAATTTATGTTTAGCTGTTGCATATGTCCTGCAAATGGAATAGGAGAACTTGGGATTTTCACTTCTTCGTCCTTTTGAAAAATTCCTCCAATAAACATGTGCGTGATCTCCAATGGCCATATCCTTGTCAGAACTTCACCTTTTACGAAACATACATAAATAATGTCACTTTTAAAGCTACCACTTTTACCTTTTTACCCATTTTCATTCTGAATTCATTAGACTTACCAGTTGCAGGAGGAATGTCGTCCACCTGAATACGTAGGTGATTACCTCGTCGATTTATTCGAACCAAATGCCATTGATTATCATTGAGATCTCGCCCACTTTGCAGAGTCTATATGTAGGTTTTAACAATGACCACAATGATGAATAACGAATTGAGTTAATGAATGAATTTTAGATCGCATCTCACTGTGAAACTTCAAAATGCCTACAAACAGCATTTTGTTCCATGCATTGCATTTTGCGTACCTTTTCTCTGTCACCTAGGCGAACCCGAAGTTTGATGTGTGTCATTTGCAGAGAAAGTTCCAAGTAGTCAGAAGAAGCAGTAGAGCCCATTGATAGCAAAAGCCCTATATCGCAAAACAGTTAATAGTATAGTTAATCAAATATGCTTCTAATGGCCTGAACCATCAACTTATAGACTTGTCTGGAAAATGCAAACTCAATAGAGTTCAAGGTTTTGTAACTACACTAATTGGTTGTTAATTACCTGTGGGGCGATTAGTCCTAAAGCGAATGGTGATGTCTTGTGCTTCGACTTTAAGTGGAATTCCATAAGACACTTGAATAAATTGCGTCCCGTCGAAGGAAAGCGTGGCAGCGTCTACAGAAGCACAGGAAAATATATCGAAACTTGTCATCCATAATTTGGCAAGGAAATGAATCCGACAGGAAAGAGGCAGAATCAAACTTTGAGCTCTGGGCTTAGAATTTAGCATGCAGCGGTCGCTTCTCGTAGACGTAATCACAGTTCGTACGAGTCGTGTTGAACTTAAAGTTTGAGATAATAGCTTTTCACCTCATTGGGCGTACAGCAAGCAGGAGCAGAAGTGTGTATGTAATTCAAACAATTTATACCTTCACCCTTGTCATCTCATAAATCTAGAGAGCACAACACACTTAATACTCGTATAATGTATATTTATGCGATAACAAAGTGAAAAGACTAAAACTTGAGTGCTCAAAACATAACCACTCACTTAATGAACACGTGTTTCAGAATTTAAAGGAGCACACTAACATTATCACCGTCTTCCTCTTTCTTGCTATATGTATACGTTTACATTACGAGCAAACTAGCAATGCAATCTGATAAAATGTACTAATCTCACATTGCCCTGTAGTACTCAACCAAAAACAATAAAATATAATAGATAAAATAATACAACATTTAATGCAAAAATTGAATAACTTTTTGAACAATGTTGCATTATATTAATATTATAATGTCAAATCAGACGAAATATTACATGGAATTTACTTTATAACCTGTACTCGGAAATATTTCAGTTCACTGTGCGGGTTTGCGTGCTTTCTCCTATTCAAAGAAATCCATGAACTCAATTCGGCAAGTTGATGCACCTTTTCCTTGGAATGGAAGCGACCTTCAAGCAAACACGCCAATGCAGTAGTTGAACGTCATATTGAATTGTCGGAACAATTTTGAGAACATTGGAGACTCTCTCAATGTACTTGAACGACGAGAGTATAATCAAAATGTAAATAGATGCAGATTTAAAAATTGCAAAAAGTTAAAATGCATAGAATGTGAGAATGTTAATCTCCAACTTCACACTCTTAATTTGGTAGTATCAATTGTGCACAGAGAAGACTATATATATGAGGACTCACGACTCACGATGAATAACGAGAAGACAAAGACAGTATATACCATACCCCAGAATAGAACCATTTCGCAAACATCCGTTCGTGCTAAAAACAAATCGTGCAAAACCTATTTGGCATAAAACTTACTTTTGGCACAAGTGGGTCCAGTAAATTCCGTGTGAGAACAGTCACAAATGAAGCGATTCCAGCCATCCAGACATTTTCCACTATGTTGGCACGGATTGGATACGCACTGACCCGCGCTGCCCACCTGACACAAAGGGCGAACCGAACCTGAAACCGTATAAAAACATTTTAAAATGTCATTTTCTCTGGAGAAATTGCGAAATGCTCTACAAGTCTGGCTTAAGCGTTTCAGTATTCTACTTGTATTTTGAAACGAATGTTTTATGTTGTGAATGGGATGAAACAATGGAAGAGCTCCAAATGAAATTTGGGTTCCAAACAAAGTACTATTAGGAAACGAAATGAAGAACAAAATGCAATAGGGACAAAGATGCGTCCATAGCAGAAATCTGCCCTTAAAACCTTTGTCAAACACACATGAGCAGATTAGCTGCTGTTGTTCCGAAAGAAAGGAAATTGAGGTCATTTCGTTCATTTTTAGTGCGGCATCAAAGTTTTTATGAGGCTCCCCTCACTTGTCAAGTCATAAAGCATGAAACGTGGTCTAGGCTGCTGTAAACCAGAGCCCTTGAGTGCAAGCACCGAAATCGTAGAGCAAGGGCAGCGGCGGCATGATTCCGCGTTCTCATCAAACAGCCAAAGTACAAAACTGATAAAACAGAGCCACTTGGCTACAAAAAGCCATAAGCCAATTGTGCCGAAAGTCGAGCATATGAATTTGCGATAAAAGGGGCACGTCAGATACAGCGAACTTTCGATCTGTTCACAACACACAATGGTATTAGAACACTGCTACCGCCGAAGGCTGTGAAAACGTTGACTCTCTAGAATACCAGACAGATTCGGAGGAGATTCGCTTGTGTCTCCCAGTAGAGCAATGGTGTGCAATCTGCAGCAAATATGAATGTACACGTTCAAATGTGCTCATGTGCATTTCCAGGGTCGACCTGTCGACTCCTTCACATTCACAATCGCATCCGCGTGTTTGGGTTTTTGATATTCACAAGGCTGACGAATACATCCGGAGTGTTGTCATAAATTCTTTAACCGCCTTACCATTGCACGCCTCTAGCCTTCGTAACTTTGGCGATAAAGACCCTTCGTGCATGCAACGCAACGTCTCTTCCAGTATAAAAGGGGTAACAAACATTTACGTTTCTGTCACACTTTACAATGAAAGAACAAAAGTTGACAATTTGTGACACCAAAGAGACGCATGAGCACAACTTTTCCTTTCTCACACACACTTTTGTCCCATCTTCATTTCATTCTCCCTCATGTCACATACTACACTAGTGGTAATATTTCCATTATTCTGCTTTGAAGGAGAAAACGACGCAGGAATTGCGGGAAGCAAGTCAAAATTCATTCTGCGTGTACTATATCCATGCTCCTCTCATGGATGTTTCAGGTTTCATTTCCCAAGATTACAACAACATAACACACACTGTGCTATGCAAACATTGGTTTATTTATAAAAGCGTAGCAGGTGGTAAGATAAAAAGCAATAAATGTGGAAACTTACCAATATCTTGCTGCTGAGCTATAGCTGCGAGGTCAATAGGAGCTCCATTAATGACAAGTCCTCGAACACAGCCCACAAAACCTTTACGCAGGGCTGCGGTCCAAATGGGCACAGGATACATGGAGTAATGGTCCAGATTTCCCAATCCTCCGATGTAAAGAAGACCATCCAAATCAAGTCGCGAAGACTCGCCCTTTGTATTGAAGTCTGTGGCCACATCGTCCACATTGATGGTGCCTGAGCGTCCATTTCGCGTGAGTGCAATTTGATGCCACTCACCATCGTCAATTGCATCCATAGTGGCTTGCACGCGAAGAGACCCTGTTCCCAAATCCAAGTGTAGGTAGATTTGACCGTCCACGAGTTCGATGGCAAAAAAGTCCCCCTGTGGACGGAAAATGAGAATGAAAATCTCTACGGTGCAATGGTGTTAATTTGAAATCAACGCCAAGGAATGGAAGTGAGAGAAAGCAATGTAAATAAACGCGACACGATTAAGATCGTAGCAAGTGATAAGAAGGCAATGAAGTGTTAATGAACCTGTCCATCTGACGAGCCACTGGCGAAGAGAATGAGTCCATTCGGCTCCGTCGTGCGCACTTTCACTGACAGCGATCCAGTTCGTGACGCGTTCCAACTTGGAAGTACCTGCAACACATCATACATTCCCTCGTCTCAGTTCCGTCTTGCACATTAAGCATTCTTAAAATCACACAGTCCGAAATGCTTTCATTTCCTTTCGCTTCCACAGGGAATCATTAGTGTCGATTTTCTTTTATCTCTATCCTCATTCGTTCAAGAGCACGGGAGAAAGGGACAAACATCAACTTTATAAATGAGTAATACTTTTAGTCATTCCCTGTCTTCATTAGATAAAGAGTGATCCTTTCTTATTTATTTACACCTTTAAGTCTAAAGGTGTAATTGATTTTCAGTTTTGTCCGCTTACTGTCTTTCCACCTACCTAGCAGGGAAAGTACTAGCTAGGTAGTTAAAAAGTTTTAAAAAAATAGTTGGTGCACGTGCTAAAGTAAGTATATGAAGTGAATGTACCACCACCTGGAAGTTTACTGAGAAGTTAAAAAAATGTTACTGCAGCAAAGAATCTTAGCAAAGATCGTAATTTGTACTAATCCGTGTCAGAAATACCATGATTAATTGAAAGTTGCACACCTTCTTTCGTTAAGAGCTAAGACGTTAAGAGACACTTGAAATTCTAGCTGGTTTTTCTACAAAAATGATTTAATCACCTTAGACGTTCTAAGAGATTAAGCTGGAATGAAACTTTGGAGATACAGTCTAGTGAACAGAATGAAAAGTTTGAAAAGTTTATTCATATCGTTATTTTTCTTGAAAAGAAAATTTGTAAGAGCGAGAGCATTTGTTAGAGCTGCAAAGATTTGTGAATGCTATAGTCCTGCACCTGTTTTGTATGCTGGAGAGAAAGTCTGGATTTGTGGGACATATGGATTTTAGTATCTGGGGACTGAAGGAGAGCGAAGAGTCTGATCAGTCAGAAGAGGGTTTTGCTAGATTTGACCATATGTCAAAGCGAGCCTCTGCATTTATAAATGTCATCAACAAATTCATGCAGGAAACGAAAGAGAAAGAGGAAGACGTTGAATATCTTACCAAGAAAGAGTCGTGTGACGTGAAAGTGACAGTTCCGCCAGACATCGTCTTCTGCTCATAGAAGGCAGCATGACAAAAGACACAAAGGCAGCCCAGAAAGTGGATTAGTATTAGCATTTTGTTCCCATGACACACACAGAGCCACAATGCCCTGTCCTTCTCTCTTGTCGACGTGCAAATGAAGGGACAAGGACAGCAGTTATCCGGCTCAAACCCCATGAGACATTCCCAAGGGCCCATAGAGACGTGCAATTCAAAGTGTCCACATGTCCGGATAACAGGAGAGGAGCGAGTGAAGCCGGGACATATTTCATGCGAGAGACATCAAAGGGTAATCCTGGACCGGGACATGGGTACAGAATGGGTCGATATGAAAAGGACAATGGCGTTGAGCCGGCGCAGGCAGGCAACTCAGGTAATGGAAATGGCACAGAGGAGAAACATTTGAAGAACAAAACGTGCGAATTCATTCGGTGGAAAAGGTGAGCTGAGGTGAACCACAAAACCATAAGAACATTGAGTGCCCAGTACACTGCACTGGGCCTAACGGCCTAACAGGAAACAGAAGGAGAAAGAGAGAAAGAGAGAAAGAGAGAAAGAGGAGTTAAATAGCATGATGCAGAATAAAGAACGAAAGAATGTGCGATGAACTGGACCATATATGTGAACAACGTCTTTTTCGTAGCTCACACTGGGCAAGGGAACTCACCAAATAGGAATCGGAAGTGTGGAACGTAACCGGATCTCCGGTGTGTGGGTCCTGGCACTGGAATTCGAGGCGACCGCTGATGCTCACCAAACGATTTCCTGCACGGGCCAACTCCAGAAGGCTTAGACGTAATGTGTCCGCTCGGTACTCCACCTGCACAAAATGACAATGTTCTTCTCACATCCACTCGACTTAACTCACTTTCCCCGTTCCAATCCCATTTCCACGCCTTACATATAGTATACTACAACCTTTCAATCATCAACCAGACAAGCATTGTCAGAGGAGCACAAAAGATCATCTTCAATCTCCTGGAGTGTTATTTGTGTTATGTTGTATAACTTTTCAAAATTCACAACTTTTCAAATTTGTTCATGTTTTCACGCACTTTTATAATGTATGACACATCAAAAAACGTGTTCCTATTGATGTAGTATTATGTACTAATATAGCATTAAATTTGATTCAAAAAGCTACCTTTTTCAAACATCCAATGAAACTAGTCACTCCTTTTATTCCAGGGAGTGGGCGTAAAGCGTCGAATCCACCGACAGTGGCACGATTAGATGACAACAAAGTAAAGGAGCCAGCCAACGTCCATCGGTCAAAGTGTATTCCATCCACGGACGCAGTGATCTAGCAATGAGAGAGAAAGAAAATTCATTAAGCCTTGTCACCCCTTGGCTATTGGAGGAACCCACAGGAATTGTCACATTCTGCTCCTTGTCCTTGCCAATTTTGACTAGCATTTCTCAAGGATTTGCCTCTTTTAGTTCTTTGGCTCCGTTTCGTTCAATTGTAACTTGTTCGGATTTCACATGAAAGAAACGAAGAGGTAAATCTTGAAGAAAAATCTGGACAAAGAGCAAGTCGCCTGGGACAAGAGAAGGCAAAATTCAATTTTGTTGATCCTCGAAAGAAAAGAAGTTGGTTAACGTTTCCCATTCTTCTGGTCAAGGTTTGGCTTCTTCCCATGGCGAACTATATGTGACTACACTATCACATCGACGATTGCTTTGGCAGCGAAAGACTGCTTTTGAATTTCAATGGAGAAAGGCTCCTTCACATTTCATCGTCACACCACTCGTCTCTTCATCAAGCTACGTTACTTACTACACAACTACACTACAGACAGGCAACAGCACCAACTCAACAACGACTCGGCTTCTTTGACTCTTACTCTCGTTCCTAGCCACCGCCGCCGTTGCTTCTGATGCTGTTGTTGTCCTAGCTAAGCTACGTACGTTATATAATACTCAGCGCTTCCAAAATCCAAGGATCCCGAATTTACAGCTTCAGCAGTAGCTCAGTTACCAAAAATGCTGCTACACTACCTTCTATAAAATATATTTTCTCATTCAAGTCAAGTCATAGTCTGAAGTTGGCACATCATTCAAAAACAAACGAAAGAAACGTGCACGTCTGCATTCATTTCTGAATTCAAAATAATGCTACTTGTACGCTACGAATGTTCCGGTCTTTGAGTCCAATCGGTTCTTCGTCTTCGCCAAATCCTTTAAGTGAAAACTTCTGTAGTTTTCTACACTGGCTGGTAAAGACCCGATTGACACAATTCCTTATTTTACTCTAGAAAAAGAACACAAGTCAGGAATTAAATAGCAACGAATGGTGATAGATGGCCAACCAAGAACCAACGCACTGCTAGCAGATAATAGCAATAACAACAATACTAAAATCAAATACACATTACTATTTACTGTACCATTAATAAATACAAAATCAAACTTTTACTCTTCTCAAACTATTACACAAGTGTATTATTTGCTTTCACTACGCATTGCTGCTATAATATTAAATGTACAGAAACGTTCATTGACTGACTGACTGACGCAAAAAAAATGAACTCCATAGTATTAAACATATACACACACGCACACCCAACATATGAAAGTTCATACAAATACACATTCACAACATAAGACTTTACAATTAAATACTAATTTTGACCAGCCCACTTTCAAGCCAACTCTGTAATTATTGTTTACACTAGTGTTACAGCAAAATACAGCCACACACGCCAAATCGACTGAATTCACTCCTACTCCTACTCCTATGTCAACTGTTTTAGCAGACGCGTGTCTAACGGCGGTTGAACGAATACACAGGTTAAATGTCGTTAACAAGGTTAATAGCAAGCAGATTGATTGTAAGTGTGCAGGCTACAAGTGCATGAGTATGAGAGTGTGAGTATTCGACTAACTCGACCACTTCGTTCTCAAATGCAAAATGCTGCTTTTTGAATTCACAAGCCGCTTTTATTTGAGGCGTTTGTTCGTGAACATGCAAAGCAAAAGCTACAGTAAGTTGCTATATTAGTATTATACTTTTGCTACGTACAATACATTAAAATGATTTTGATGAAAAGTAGTACTAAGGCAAATAATAAGATATAGATACTTATAGGGTAAAAGCACATTTATAGCACACGACATGCAATTTCACATTGACGAGTGAGTGGTGAGTGAGATGAATTCGAATGATAAACTCTTGAACTCAGCCACCTTCTTCAACGGAGGATCGAGTTTTAGAGTTTCGTTTCCTCTTAATAGCTCCAAGACTCACTAGACTCACTACCAGTTTATTCAAAAATTCTATACGTCTAAATACTAAATTGAGTTAAAATGATTGGATTAAAATTGTTAAATTCAGTAACTCACATGGCACAAGCTGGTTGTTTTTGACATCTGCGGTGAAGGCGAAAGAGAAATTTAGAGAGAGACAGAGAGAAAGAGAGAAACAGACAGGCAATGCAAGAAAAGAGAGAGACACAGAAAAGTATCATTAGAAAAGTTACACAGAAACACATTTAATTCATATCAACATAATGCGTTCAACATCGGTGTCATATTGTGTCCAAAGTGAAAGAACAAAAATTAATTAATTTTCTCAAATTTTGTATTATTGTTCGTTTTTGATGTATATAGTAATAGTATATAAATTATATAATACTATATAATTCAGATGTACGGCCGTACGGCACTATAATACGAATTACATTCGTAATCGTTAGACGTGAGTAGTGAATAGAATAGTCTGTGTGACCTAATTTATAAAATATAGAATGATCTAGGATGACTGCCTCTTCTTATTGTGAATTGTGAGTGATACGTAATAAAATCTGAGGCATTTTGTAGGAACTTTGTTAAAATCCATGGACTCGGAGAAATGAATTATTACTGTGCAGTATAGTATAATTCAATGACGAGTAATTAATTAGTAGGCTTGTTGTAATACATAGTGTGTATCATTCATTTTGATATGCTTAATGCTGAATGCTGGTACATATAATATGATATAGGAAGTATAGGATTATCTTACTTCTACTAACATTTATACTATGAGACGTGTGTGTGTGAACTGGAGTGCAGATGTGCATTGAGTAGAATAGAATGAAAGTGTGAAGATAATATTAATTTTGGCATTTGCGAAGTGTCAAAGTGTATCATTGAAATGAAAGGGAGCAAAGAACGAAGAGCGTCAGCTGCTGTGCGCCGGGAGAGTATTAGAGAGTTTAAGTAAGAAGTGATTCATTTTAGCAAGTGGCGGCGGTTGTTGGGTGGAGGAGTGAAAGAACTGAAAGAAGGAGGATTTGGAGTTCTCATTTTCCTGTCACCTGCAGTTCTTGAAGAAAGTCGGAGGACGACCAGATGGTCAGTGACCTAATTGGAAGAGTTGGAAAGAAAAGGGAAACGGCGACCAGCCAGCGAGGACGAAAGACGAAATGGCCAGAGACGTATAGATAGATGAAGTGAAGTGGGCCAGTGGAATGTGAGAGTGAGGAAGTTAATGCAATCCGATTAGAAGACACGGAGAGCGCCGTGTTACGTAACAGGGCACCCCTGCGACCACGTCGCTCTCAGTTAATCCCATGCAAAGACTGGGAATGACATCAGCTTTTATCTTGTCTAGAGCTGGAAGCTAGAAACGACCTATGTTAGATTTTGATGACTTTCTCGTCAAGAAATGCAAAATCTTCCGGTTCCTAAGATTCAACGTCACCATTTTGCAATCCGTTCGAAATGGTGGAGAAGTCTTTTGGTGTCGGAACAGGCCCATTAGTCCTTAATGACTATCTTGCCCATAGACTTTATGTAGCGCGGCAAAACAGACACAGGCGGGCCAAATAGGCCAATACACCGTCTTCATAGCTCTTGAGACAGGAGACGCTTCCAATTTCATCTCATGCAGTTTTTCATTCCAATGAATTCAGTGTGAGATATACACAATTCTCTACCTACCTCAGTCTCAGTCTTCTTTCTTCCTTTTCCGTTTGAACCTTAAGAAACGTTCTCCGACGCAACAAGGGACATCTTCAAAAATGCATAAAGATGGCCATATGATGGTATCTGGTCGTTACTATTTATGACGCTACTGGCTTCAGGCGACAAAATGACATCATTGAACAACTCATTCAATGGAAATCTGTGGTAAACGACGTTTTCTGGCTATGACTTTCATCTTCAAAAAACTATGGAGGGAAAACGGTTCCTCAAATGCCGTCAGTGTAAGCATCTTATTGGATATTTTGAACTGACCAACAGTTCCTAACCACTTATGATTCTGAGGAAGAAAATGTCAGCTTAGCGTCGAAAAAGATGAGAGTTTTCTTGTTCATCTTGTGTTCCACTCATTTTAAGCTGGTCACCATAAGAGAGAATGTTTTCTCTTTTGGCTTGTGTCCATTTGCCCGACGGGGCGACAGTCGTGGACACGTGCGAAGAATAAAAGAGCACGATGATTCAGTCCGATTTCTCGCAGAATCATTTTTGGGCTGCTTTTGTATGCATTGGCTATTCCCTTGGGGATTTTCCTTAGCTCGAGGAGTTAACTCGGCTTCGTATTCATGGAAGATGGGAAAGGAAAGTCTTCTGAATGGGCCTATTCATTGAGGATTTTGCGTTGAGGGTGAAAGAAAGGAAGTATGACAGTGAAAGGCTGAACAATTCCAAGCTCTGCAAGCGCGACTTCTGGAAATGGTGGCGATGTCTATACGTTGAACTCCACCTCCTCATGATGATTGCCGCGTTACTGGTTTTCAGATGACTTTAATACAAGTTTAATGAGGGATGCAAAGGAGAAGAAGAAAGTTCACGGAGGAAACAAACACAATCTCCTTCCTCAACACTTCTCGTCATTGCCCACTATTGATTTTACAATTTTCCTCGCCACTCAAATCATGTCAGCAGGAAGACCCTTTCTGTCATAACAACTTTAATGCACTCAGTCATTTGTTCTCCGCGGTTTCTTCAGTCATTTATAATGTTTTGCCAGAGCAAACTGTAAAACGCATTAAGAGCAACTGCTCTTTCACTACCATACCGCCGCCACGAAATGGAATGAGCACCTCTAAATGAAATACGAAAGGCAAACGGCAAAACTTCAAAATATGCTCCAATATAATGTTTTTATTGTATCATTGCCGTTGTCATTCCCTGGCTGTTACTGACTGCTGCATTCTTTGTTAGAAGTGGAATGCGAGTGATAAACAGTGAGCATGCCATCGCATAGCTTCCGTTGAAACAGTACCACTAGCACACGAAGACTTTGGGTCTTCCACGACTCTATGTTGTCTAAGCTGAGAGAATCCATTTACGCGTCGTTGAGTGGAAAATAATTAATTCCCGACAATTAAACCAGAGAGTTGAATGGGGCAACGCGTCGAAATCGAGCACGTCGCGCTCCGCTGGTCACCGTTACGAGCGTCGTTGTAACTCCTCAGGTGATTACTGAAAGCTGATGCTCTTTCACAGCTCCACTTCCACTTCCCAGAAAAAGAAACGAGGAATCGAAAGAAGGAGAAAGAGACATTTTGAAGAAATGGTGCAAGTAAATGAATGAATAATTGATGATGGACTGGACGCAAAATGGAAAAACAGATATTTTCAGTTTGGAATGTGAATGATCTGAACGAATTTCGCTTGCTTGGTATCGAGAGCTTCTAACTTTCTTGAACCACATGAAAAGAAACTGAGTCAGATTGCAAAAGTAAAGTATAAAAGAATCTTTCCACCGCGGTCTCGGTTTTGCATTAGCATTTCGCAGATGTTGTCAAATAGCAAACTGTTTGAAAGTGAAGCACGCTGAAATCAAGTACTTCTGCTCCCTAATCTTTACACAGCTCGCGTCAGCCTCACCACGCAAAGTGTTTGCAGTTTTAATGCGGTTCTTATGTTATCTGCGAAGTGGATTCTTCTTGATATTTGTGAATCCGCTTTTCTCAAATAGAATGCGTACACACGAATTAAAGCAAGACTTATCAAACTTTCTAATAGCTTTCATTGTATTTTTTGTATTGATAGTTTCGGCTGTATCATTGGTGAATGTAAAATCGCATGTTATGAGATCCTTAAACCAAAACATGGTATACTTACAATGATTTGAATCGTGGTGCACAAAAAATATTTAGAATAGTGTTGAACTCAAAATTGTGACTGCGGTAATGTGTGCATTACAATGACATAGGGAAAAGAAAGTTTACCTCTTGGACTTTACGATGGATTCGAACGGAATGCCACTCGTTGTCGTCGAAGCGGACATTATCCGGATGTATTTTTGCATCCAGTGGACCACTGCCCAAGTTGATGGAAATGGTGATTCGTCCTTCTCGAAGAGCTAGTGCCAAGTAATCTGTGCCGTCACCTGCACAAACAAAAGAGTCACACACACGCGGACAATTAATTCTCTTGATGGCTCGATAAGCATTCGCCCATTACACGAGTAGACTTAATGAACACGGCAATAAGAACAGAGAGTTGGACTTGGAAGTTGTCCCGCAAGCTTGAGACCCTGCCACTATTACTTTGTCTCCGCTCCACTCACTCCAGTCATTTGGCTCCATGTATAATTCTCCAAATGGACTCATTTCACATTTGAGCCCAACCCGTCTAATCCCAGTCATTACACTAGAACAACCTTTTAATTCTTTATGCGAACGAAGACTCACTATGAATGTGCTATCACTATTCTTTCCGCAACCAAACGCAAAAGCAAGTAAACAAGTCGACATTTCACTACTTGCTGCAAATAGTATAGTACCCGACACTCCCAGCCCTGGTGCTTTGTATGCTTATACCTAGTAGTGTCTGCAATTTTAAAATGACACAAGACACAGTACAAAATGCAATGTTCCTATTCTTTTCGTCTTTTCCGTAAATGCTATTTACGAAACTCATTTTGTACTTTATTTTGGCGCCAGTTGAATTATTAGCTTTACTTTTTTTAAAAACAAGTAAAAATGAATGAATAAAGATTAGACGTCAAGACGTGAAGCACAATATTTTGAACAGTAAAGTGAAGATTGCAATTTGCAATGCGCCTTTTTCGTTGGAATTAAAGGATTATGACTATGATGAGTGACCAAAAGGAAATTGTAGAAGAAAGAAGGCGAATGAAATAAAAATAGGGAAGCGTAAAAGCAAGCGATGCTGTTGCAGAGAATTGGCATGAGTTGAGATTCTGAGCACATGAGGTGGTTACTACACTTGGTTGTGCCAAAAAGTAAATGAGCTTCGCTGTTTACTTGTTAAGGAATAAACAGAGAGAGTTTGTCAACGATGAGATTCACATTGAAGAAGGAGCGAGAAAGCACGGAGAAGAAGAAGGGGATTTGGAAGCAGGACAGGGCTCTTGCTCAAACGGTGAACTTAAAGGTGGTGAGTTGAAGGGACTTGTAACAATTGTTGTCAACTTTTGAGCGCAAGGACGAGGGGACCGGGAGAATAAACGGACATTTGTCCTTCAAGTCACGTTCGCTTGCCCCTAGACATTTACACTGGAGTGCGACCGCATGACGGCGACCTCGCTCGCTGCCAATTTCACGGTCTTACGCTTTCGGAAATACAACGATCGACCCACGGAAGTCACCTAGTCCGCCAAACAACTTTGCGTACATTTTACGACGACAAGGTTGAAAGTAACCTCCACTCAAGTCCAACAAATCACTCCACAACTTCACAGCTTAAGGTGAACGGGAGTCCAGATAGAAAGACAGAGAGACAGCACAGACAGAAAAAGGGTTTCTTGTGTCTCACAATTGGCAAGAAGATGTCAACCAACGGGTTTCCGGCTTTGTGCCGCTTCCTGCTCACTTTTCTTTTCTTCAATTATTCCATTTCATCCGGGGAAGACTCTAAAAAACTTTAACGTTGCGACTTTTGCATCCCATTCAACTTTCACGAGGACTTGGCATTTACTTTCCCCCCGTGGCTTGCCAGGGTTCCAGTCCCACTTTCGTCCCATCGAAAAAGCATTCCGCCATATTAATTTGCTTCAGTGCGTCCACTTCTTCTTTTCTGTTCGAGACGAAGGACTTTAGCCCAAAACTTTCCACGCAATGCTTCGTTGGCCAACTTAACTAACTTGCCAAAGAGAGATTGAGTAGTTTGGGGACAAAGTTTAGAATTTCCTTACTAAAGAATCCTGCAAAACTACTATACTAGTACAACTCTGCATCAAATCTACACTCGTCTTTTCCCTGTACGATTCTTATGCAGGCTCTTTTTCTAGCTTCACCACTCCCATCCTCTCAAAATATAAAGTGACTGACAGCGACAGAGACGAAGCAGTGTGTGACGTACCTGAGTAGAAGAGTAATCCATGTCCATGTCGAGTCTTGAAGAGGAATGAGACTTCGTCCAACGTCGATATGATTGGCTCTCCTCCGCTTTCCCGAAAGTCGTACCCGATGTATTCGCTCCCATGGAATGTCGCTTCTGTAGGTGCTTTGTCTATCAACACAAAAAACACAATTCATGTACTTTACTTTCCTTTATTTTTCAAATTCAATCCCATCTTCACCCTCGGTAGTTTCATCCTCTCAAACACAATGCATGTACCAATACGATACGATCAATTATAAGTAGTCAAATCAGAAAAGTTGGATAGACTATTAGATGTAACTTCCTAGTATAACAGCACCGACATATATTATTTATTCCCTCGCATCCCTTTTAAAAATATCCACATTCTACTATGCTTTTCGTTTCTCACTCCTCATTCTGAGTACATTATAATTGATAAAACTCTGCGGAAGACTGCGGCGTTTGAAGACGTCAGTACTGACGAGTTCTGTACATTTCATCACAAACCGTGGACTAAATGCTTCAGTACAAGAAAATTTTTGTAAGTCCTTCAAATTTATGTGTAAGCTCTTTTGGTATAAAAAGCATAAATGTTTATGCGTATTGCGGTACAATGTGAAACGTTCGCGCATGCTTTTGATAATTATTTAATGGACAGAATTAATGTAGCATGATAGAAAGGAACAGCATTTTTCCATAATTTATCCTAGATTTTCTGCTGTCCGTTTCGGTTACAAGTTTCTTGACAAAAAGAGCAAACACAGCATTTTGTTTATGGACAGGGACCGAGTACCAAAACAATTTTCCGCTTCAAATTTTCCTTTAAGAAAGAGCTTAAACTGTGCTTACAGTTATACGTTACAGTAACAACAGAGAGTCTTAAATGCATCTTACAGATTTTTTTAGTTTCGTCATCGTGGTTGCAAAAGCAATCGAAAAATATTTTTTGGGAATCTAGTTTGCGGCGGAGAGAGAAAAGAATCGTTCGCATTTAGAGCAAAGCCTTATTATGGAATGGTTGCGAATGCTTTTACAAGCGAGAAGTGGCACAATGAAATTGTTGGCAAATTGGCGAGCAGAGGAAAACATGTAAACCACGCTGGGTAGCTGAGTATCGAGGTGACAGACAAAGTCCGCGGCATGTTGGTCAATAAGTAATGGCGCATTGCCCAGTAATGCTCGTTACGAGAAAACATGACCCAATTCTTTGGGACAAAAGGAGTCATTCATTGCATTGCTCATGCAAAAAGCTGGCGACCACAAACAACAATAGCAAACTTAATTGAATTCCAATGGAAGAATAGTGAAGACATCATTGGAGACTCTAATTGGAAGGGCAGGGTGAGCTGGACTAATTAATGGTTGACTTGACTCGTTTTGCTGCTGCTCTTTTGCAACCATGGTTGACTCAAAGGGACGCAAGTGAGGGTAATAAATGTTCATCTCGCTTTCTCCGGGGAAAAGTGAATGAAACATTGAGGAAAATAGGGAAAAGCGATGTATTTTCTCCCATTAGACTTTCTTCTTGAAGTCAACTTACAAAAGGGCCAGAAAGTAGAAGCTGGAATCTCGTAATGTCGCCATTGTGGCCTCTGCAAGACGCAGCAAAGCAAAGTTCAGCCAAGTGGAACGAGACGAAGACGCAAAGAGACTGCACATTGAGAAAACGACTCCGTTTAATCTTCTCATTTGATCAGTAGAAATGAAGAAATTTTGTAATCCATAGAGAGTCAGAAAACCTCTATCGTGAGAATTCTCAATTACGGTCAACTGGCTAATCTGGTCAGATTCAGAAGGACTTTTTCTCAAGTAAAAAACAAGAAAAAAAATTCTTTCATTCTAATTCCTTAAGCATCCACCAAATAGGTGCAGCGCTGCAAAAGTCATAGTACTTCAACAACAAAGTTAACATGTAGTTGTACGTCTTAACTTATTTTGACACAGACAAGCAATTCAATGAATGAAATCGTTTTTTAGCTATGTAGTACCATTTGAATTTTGTTTTTTCCTCTCAAGCAAAAAATATATGTTTCTACTAGTGTACAGGATATTGAGAAGAGTTGTGGGTTTGTTTATCCGGAATGTGTACTGTAGTTCAAGCACGGAGAATGGCAGACAAAGAAAATGAAGGAGCAGAGTAGAAAGAAGCAAAAGAGAAAAACGGGAAAGTGGATGCTCGTGGGCATTGAGTGTGCAGAAGGCAGACAAGTAATTTCATTGGATTCGTTGCTCTACTGCTCGCGGCTTTTGAAAGACAAGACCAAATTTTGGGTTTCTTTAGCCGTCCACTTTATTTGGTGATGAAATTTGTTCCTATAGCACTAGAACAGTAGAAAAGGCTTGCATCCGTACGACTTTGAAAAAGCAGGAAGCAGAAGGCTGTGGAAAGAGGAGATCACTTTTCAATCAACGTCCTAATTATAAGCTGCTCATCTCCTCCCAAGATTCACTTTCAAATACTACGGCCTAGTGTTTCTCTTCTTCTCATCCACACGCCACGATTGAGTTGCTTGTTTCGCTCTCCGTCCTTGTTACAACTCACGCCATGCGTACGTCAATATTTGTCTTATTAATTTCAACTTGTTATCTCGTCGCAAAAATTGTATTAGTACGTTCCTTTTCCGTCATTGCATTGCTTCAGACACACTACACAGGAGCATTCAAGTCCTATGCAACATTTTCTAGCGCTCCTCATGAAAACTCTTTTTCTCTTTTCCATGTATTTCTCACTTTCTCCCCACTACTCTCAATGAACTTTGGGGCTCCTGCGTTCTGCCTCATTCTCGCTGACTATATGCATCAAATTTACTTGAGCGAACAGCGGCGTGCTCTCACACATCATTCGCATAAAATTTAAAAAATTGCACGAACTGAACGTTAAAACAAAATGTAATATTTAGAAGAAACGAGCACATATTTATAAAAAAAGTAGACCCTTAAAAAGCAATGCAATCAAAAATGCCATGCAAATTTTACTGTTGTACATGCTAAAGTATCGTATTATATTACCATGGCTTTTTTGAACAGAGCCTGAAGAATCAACTTGTGTAGTTGAATCACGTATTGGAAGGACAATTTGATTGTTGTCTATGAGACTTGAAGGGATGACGGGGAATTTGTCGCGCCTGAATCGGAATCGCGTATGCAAATGCAAACAGAAGGCGAAACGGAGGACACGGCACGGCACACGGCCCATTAGTTATCTCTAACTAATTTCATTTAAATTTTCTACGTTGCATTGTGCTAAAGAGGATTTCTCTGCTGTGGTCGTTATCGCTGTCATAGAGGATTTCTCTGCTGTAGTCGTTGTCCCTGTCATTCGATACGTTTATATTAAAACAGTTAAGTAAACAAAGTACAATACCAACCACTGCACTGCCAACTTACATTTTTTTTCAAACTATGGAACCTATAGTCTTACGCAAAGCGAATTGTACTGTAGTATATACTTGCGTACACTTTGGCGAACATAAAGGATGAATCGGAGCGTGAAGGAGTGTGAGGAGGAAAATAAAAACGATGACGATGACGAGCCACGCAGCTGAACCCACAAAATGAAGCAAAACTTTCATTTCAAGATTTCAACTGCACTTGTACAGTTACTTCTATCTTTCCTTTCACTTTCCTACAGAACCAACATAAAGACTGCATGCCATTGGTATATCAATGGAAACTATTGGGAACGAAGCCCTTTTCTATTTTCTTTTCACTTGAAACAAGACCGATTCAGTTTCACTTCAGCCCATTTGAAAAAAACCTCGCCATGAATAAAGCTTACAAGTTTTATAGAAGTCTTAAATTTTATGCAAAAGTTTTTGTTCTTGACATCTGAAAAGGGGACATTATAACAACGAATCGTGCGTTTCTTTATTTATGCGACCCTTACTTTGAAAATTGTAAGAAATTCACACACTTTGAGTCGCATGAGTGCCATGCCATACGGGTAATGCGTCTTGCATAGTTCGGAAAACAAGGAGAAAGCAGGAGAAAATGCGCATATGAACTCAGGAACCCAAAGAAAATTAGATTAAGGGTTCCGAACATGATACGGAACAACATGACGATGATCTTGCAAATTGAGCAGCCAACAGTTCTCATCTTCCAAAGAAGACCTTCTTGACGTAGCGGGACGGAAATGCGAATTGCCTCCATCCAGGCTCTCACTCAATTGAATATTCTTCAAAACACAAGAATACGAACAGAACGCTGTCTATACGTCGTCGTCGTCTTCCACTCGCGTAATGCTACCGTTCTGTCGTATTATGAAAGACCCACATGGAAACACCGCCAGTACTTTACGGACGAATGATTTCGTACGCGTTTCGTTTGAAACCTGACAAAATTCTGTTACGTGTTTTTTTGGTGAAGGGAACTTTCATTGTAACGAAAAGTCATCTTGCTCATGTCCCACGTTGGACGGCACTACTGAAAATGTTGCATAGGACTACTACCGCTACTTTCGAGCTCAATTATTTTTTACATACGATTGAATATTTACTTTCATGTATATTATTATTTTATTATACTAATTTCCAAAATGTTGATGCATAAGCTAAAAGGAAACATTGTAGTCTTAAAAATATTGAGAGTTTGGTATGAACGTTTGTACTAAAAGATTGACTAACTGTGGGAGTTTTTTTCCAAAGCAATGTACTAAATATTTTAAGTTACACGTGTTTCAGGGATAAGACACAACGGATTGAGAAGAAATGAGCAAGCTAAAGCTACACGCGTTACAAGGGAAAAGATAGGAGTATTTTGTTGTTGTCTTTGTAAAAGAAGAGAGTGTGGGTGATAGTACGCTGTGCGTATTATTATATGAAGTTGACTAGCTTCCATGTCAAGGCACGTTTACTCCTCTGCACTTTACGCCACACTCCATTCTCATTTAAGGACATGAAGGGCCATGTCTTGACTCTTTTATGGCCAGAGCACCTCTAAACTGCCTAGCACTACCTTCCCCCACCATCAATAAGCCGGAGCTCCCTTTTTCGTCGACAGAAATTGAGGTCAGCTCTCGCTCAACTCTTTTTTTGCTCCAAGTCCAAAGTGATGTTCGCTACTTTGCCAAAGGAGAGCTAGAAAGTCCTTTTAGCACTAAAGAGCCAAGAGCCAAGTAATGGCCAGAACCAATTTAGCTTGAGGTGAAGGTGAGAGTCCGCAAGTCCTTCAGTCACTCTCCGTTCAAACTCCTGTTGTCTGATTCCCTCCTTACGACGCCTCTGTAGTCTGTACGCAGGCTGCCGTCCCACGCTCTCCCATTCTTTCTTACACCGAAATCTTTAATGGAGGAAATAAAGAGAAAAACAAAATGGAGAATGAAAGGACGACATGTGAAACGACGACAAGAAGGACGGAATACCATCACGTCGAATTCAGCTTTGCTTTTCACTATTTCGCTTGCCTTTTTCTTCGGTTTTCCATTTCGTACTGCAACCTTAGCCGCGTTCTTGTATTATCTCCGTTAAAAGGGAGCATGACCTCTAAAATTAACGTTGAGTACTACAAAAATCGAAGAGTGTAAAGTACGGGTACATACTAAGCTCTTATAAAGTAGGATGATAAATTGGGGTGTGTCAGAAACTGAAGTTCCCTGTATTAAACAGTTATTGTCCTGTTCATAAATCAGTCAAATAAGTTTGTTTCAACTAAGAAGGATATTAGGCTATTAGGCATTAGGCTGATTATTCGAATTTACGAATTGAAAATGATTTCACGGAATTAAACAGCATGATTCCATTGTGTAATCTTGTGCGAATTGAATTAAGAGAGTTTTGAGTTTCAAGGTAAGGCGTCTCGAAGGATAGCGTATAGTAGCGAGTAAACAAAATATTGCTCAGAAAGTGTAACTGAACTGTTGTTTCCACTTCTTCCCTTTGGAAGTTACTTGAGAAGAAGTTTGTGGTCTGAAGGTGAAAGTGTATAGGTAGGAAGGTTGTGTCGGGGCGTTTGTAGACATTTTTGAAAAGAAAGGAAACTTCTACTTGAGTTTGAAGGAAGGAAGTGGAAACGCTCCGCGCACTGAGTCTGTTCAGGTTTGTGAAACTTGTGCACAGTGGCGGTTACCGTCTTGTAGTTAAACTTTTCTCGCGCTTTCGTTTCAGTCAGAACAAAACTTTTTACTTCTTTTCTTCTCGTGACAAAGTTTGCCTTCTTGCGGGAAAGGAATCTAGCTTCTGTACGGATTTCCATTTCGGTTTCCAGCCACAGGCTTGACTAAGGGTGCTTGAGTCATTTAAAGCACTCGGAGTAGATATTAAAGTGACTTGTCTGCATGATGGCTAATTACATAGAACAAGTTGCTAAGAATCCAGTCGTCTTCAATTATACTATATATGCATACATTGTGCTTCAATGAACGCTTTTCCTTAAAAGAATGCTGACCCTAGCATGAATTCACTTTCACTCACAGTTTTGCGTATTTCATCATGCTCTTGTAGCTTAGAAAACCATACCGACCATATTCGTCGAACCAACGCACATTCGTCCAGGATGGGACTCTTTTTGGGGATTCCCTAAGAAAATACATACTTCTTCTGTTGATTGCCGCTAAAAACTGTAATAATAAATTGTTGAAAGAACATGGCTAGAAAAAGAGGACAAACACAATACCAACACGCCTCAAATGGTCTATGGACTCGTCTTATAGAGTCGCAGTAGAATACAATGAGCCGAAGAGTAGGCTCCTCGAATGAGAAATGAGGGTCGCCGTCTCTGATTCTGCTTGTGCTGCATGTAGCCTGAAGAATAAATCAACGTGCTTGAGATTGACTTTTTCTCTTCTTCACTTGAAAATGAAATGAATGAATGTGTACATAGGAATGCGTATGGCGATGACGATCGATCCTTATACCTCCATGTAATAAATGATGGCAAATGAACAGAATTCAGAACCACTTGGCTTTTCTTATTGTGATATTGTGAGTGAAGCTAGTGAAAGTGAAGCATAAGTGCGCTCTCCAATTCCCATTGTCCTGACGAAGAACTCCAAACTCCATCATAATGAATCTCAGGTCCACAAGATCCTCTTTCCAGGTTTTGAAAGAACGAGTCTATCTATGCAAAATTTCATCGATTCCAAAAAATCTAAAAAGCACCAGTCAACTTCCCCCTCATTAAGCACCGAGATTTCAATTACATTATCATGTGTAGTAAGTCTAAATGTGCGTTATGAGTGAAATGTATTTAAAGTGCCCAGTAGTAAATACATTATATATTTTTTAAATACTCATACTATAATAATGACACAAAGGTATTCGATTATGAAAACACTATTCTATTTCACCGTTGTTCGCTAACATTTTGGGGTTTGGGAATTTCCACTTGTAGTATTAAAAGAAGAGCATGAAAGAAGAAGCTTCAAGAAGCAAAAAATTGATGGAAAGTAAAAAAGACACCTCTGCGTATAAATTTCTCATGTGCTATACTGTGAAACTATAAACCATAGCAAACAACGTAAGTTCATGTTACATTGTGCTATAGGAAAACTGTACTGACAAGGACTTCTTCTTCATTTTTCCTTCCCTTCATAGCGTCAGTATTTTAGAAAAGCATTTTGAGCGAACGGATTTCTTATTTCTTCTCCTAGATTTCGAATGTTACCGAAAGTTTTGACAGTTGTTCCTGAAGAAATTCGATAGCCTATCTGAAAAAGCAGGAGAATTTGTAGGAAGCTGAGCTCATCGAGTTACAACGGCAAACGAAAAAGAAGAGTAAATCATTGAATAGCCTCGGCTAGTTTTTCAGCTTATCCTTTCGGTTCATACATTTTGGTGACTTATCGATCTAGAAGCATGAGAACTAAAAAAAATTCCACTTGACCGGACAGTGATAATAGAGCGAAATTATTGCCCTCGGAAATTCGTGCAAATAGTTTGCTAGCTCGGTTATATTTTTGCAGAAATGAAATGGAAAGCTTAACGTACTTGGCTTGAAAAGAAATCCAAAAATTCATCAAAATGTCAAGTATAGGATTTCTTCATTTTGTAGTCTCAAGGACGAAGAGAATCTTCCATCTTTTGTTTGTTTTGTGAAAGGAAAAATAGTAATCTGACATAATGGAAGTCTTAAGTGTTAGTTCAAAAGACCAAACCTTTTCCAGTTTCTTTTATAAGCTGCTGATGTTTGTTAACAAAAGCGCATTTTTGTCGACTGTCACATCGTCTTGTAATTTCCTTCGGCCTGAAACTGCAGACACTTGTAAATATACAGGGCGAGTGGCGCATGCTGTGTGTGCTTTTATTGGACATGTAGTGCTTGGTTGGTCTCAGTGCATTACAAAAGGGAAGGCAGTTCAAAAGCAAGAATACATTTGGGAGAGGAGAGCATGTTGGCTCAGTCATGTCGCTCTCTTAACTCCGTTGTACTCCAATTTACTTTCCTCCTGACACACCAATCAATCACCCTCTAGCTTCTGAGTAGATTTGTTCCGGAAATCAATACAAGACCTTAGTCCGAAGACGAAGAATGCATTTGAAGCTGCTTTGTTCGCACATCAAACAAAAGGTGCAAATATTACCTCTGCAACAAATTAAGCTTCACGATTCACATCGGTCCTATTCAAATTCCCCAATAGCTCTTTCAATACAACCCTTCAATAATGGCTTTCATTAAAACGAAAACAAGAAAAAAATTACAACGCCCAAAAGTATATAAACAAAGTGCCTTCAGCAAAACAGGATATTGCAAACGCTTCACTTCATTCATTCGGCAGTGTGCTCCGACGCAACCTGCAGCAATAACTCTATAGTCCCAAATTATTCGGCATTTTTGGCGTTTAGAGAGATGGATACCATAAAAAGCACAGGAGATAAAGTGACATTCTAGATTTTTTAAGGATAAAAGTTTTAAAAAACGAAGAGAAAATTTCCCAAAAATATGTTCATACAAAAGGGAAAGACGGGAGAAAGCTGAGGAATTTGGTTATGATTTGACGACGGGTCAAGTGTGAACGCTTTGAGCGTGTGTTGAAAGTGAAAGGGCTCAAAGCTCTTTGCTATAGTATATTTTCATGTGACCAGGAAAAAGAATCGAGAGTTACTGCTACTATGTGTCTGCGGAGCGCCGCAAAAATTTTCCGGTTCAATAGTCGACCCCCTTTGCCGCAATCCGATATGACGATGAAGAAGCGGAGGCCAAAGCCTAAGTCACTTTTCAAGAAGAAAGGCTTTTCTAGACGAAAGTCGCACTAAGCTCAACTCCACTTCTTTTGGCACATAGACACCGGCAAAACGATGAACGAGGGACTCAAGTGGTATTAAAAAGACGGAGCACTCAAAAGTGGGATCAAATGCAGACCCGAGTATCGCCGTACATTGTCGACCAAGGATTAAGTTTCATCTCAGCCACCGTTTCATAAAGCGTGCTTTCCTAGCAAAATACGAGACTGTAATTAATAAGCCACACTTTCTTCCTATACGAACAGAACTCACACGTGAAAGAACTGACTGAATGCTTTTTTCTTTAGTGATGATTCTGCTGCTTTATTAGACAAAATCGCATTCATTTGCACTCGAATCACGATTTGACTCCCTGCTTTCTGAACAGACTCTATCCGTTGGCAAAGTCATGAAATTATAAACTAAAATGGCACATGTCACCAATTAAAACCATTAGAAACCCGTCCCCAACTTTTGGGACGGATTCTCAGTCCAATCTATATACTCTCAGACAATTTAATGTTTCTAAGTACGTCAATGTCGTTGACTTAAACCCATCCTTCTCACCTTCTCCGACTCTGTCTGTCGTATATATATACACCCCACAGTAAAGAAAGTGCACACATAAATCTTAATTCATTGACATGCTTTAGAGCATTAGACCCGTGAAACCAATAGTGCCTTTCCAGCCTTTTGACTACGTGAAACACTGCATTCAAAGAAACTGTTTAAGTGGTTGGACTTCAGTGAAAATACATTAGCATAGTATACTTAAACCATTCATTCTCCACCCGAACACTTGCAATACGAAAAACGATCGAAACAAGACACCAAACTGAGTTTTTGTGCCGCATTACAACCAGCAACGCAGCAGCCAATGACGACTCTTTTTTGTCTCAAGCTAGGTCATTGCAGTAACTATGGTATGTGGCATTATGCCATGTCGCTATTGTTTCTATGGTATGATGACAACGGCATAATTATTTATCTGTATAACAATGTAGTTTTCTGTTCCTTCTAGTTTAAGAGCAGTACTGCTTTTGTTCAGCCATGCACAGACAGTTGCACTTTTGGAATTCAAAAAATGTCGAATTGTACTTTCGGTAAAAGCTTTCGTGTGATACCATTATAGAGTTTGAATGCTGTTGCATTGTTATTGTTATTAAATATACACGTACATTCATGCAGTAAGATGTACGAATGTTCATGTTATAGGAGAATGACGTTGTTTGTTGTGTGAAGGTTTTACAAGTACTACATTTCTTGGACATCCAAATGTTGATATTGCATTGCGCCGTGACAATAAGTGAGGAAGATAGTAACGACGACACAAACTACAGACAAGTCCAGACAACCCGAAAAGGGAAGTTGGAGAGAAAGGAGAGAGGAGCATGAGACGGGACTGTAACAGCACGTGGTGAACAGAGCTCATGGTCCTGTTCCGCAAACTGGATTATGTCTTTCCTCGAGAGGACGACAGGTCGTAGATCGCCTAGAAGAGGGGACGGAGCTCATTTAAAATTTGCCCATAAATCGTGAGCTGGGATGCAAGAAGAGTTCCTAGACTCTTTTGCATTCCCAGTGACTATAGAATGGAAGCAACTCGTCCATTTTTAATGAGACACCCGGGTGCAACTCTCTCGATATGAGACTATGAGAGCGTAACTCTCTCTTCTTCTTGTTTAAGAAGTGGGTCAACAATGACATCGAAATGCACATGGCCAAGGCCACTAAGTAGTAAGTACTATAAAGCTAAATGAGTCAAGTGAACGCAGTAAGAGAACAAGAGAAGTAATGGAACTGAAGAGCTTTCCGCAAAAGATACCGGAACAAACGCACTTGTGCTACCAGAAAGATAAACGTTGCATTGATTGTGAGTTTCAGAGACCTTGTCAGTAGAATCAGTAAGGAAAAAAGAACAATAGAGAGACGCAAGTGTGCAAGGCAGACACTGTGAACAGAAAATATGAGCTTAAATGACTGCTCTTTCCAGTGCGAGGACCCAAATTCCGAAATGATTCGATTTCCTCAAAAGATCCTCTCACTACCGTTTTTCTCGAATGTAATTTTACAGCGAGAGTGAGTCGACAGACTGAAGAAAAACTTCATCAGCTTTATTGGTTTTCGGGTGACTGGGTGCTGACGCGTTGAAGGCTCATCTTTGTACTTTCTTCTTCCCCTTCAGCACTCCCACCATTACCTCTCCGTGATTTTTCCTCGGAAAACGGAATTATCGGCCATATCTCCCGGCCAAGTCATTTCGTCCGGTTCGTTATGTCTCGTCGATTTTTCTTAGCTCCAGCAAAAATTTTCAGAAGTCGTTCTCATAATTTCCAAAAGAATAGCTTTTTACTTTAACAAAGCCATAATTCAAAAGTGTAGTAAGGTTGATGTTGGTGCCAATATGATTCAGAAAATTGTGCCTTGTACCATGTAAACCTCGCATACATATTCAATGACGATTCTACAGTTTCTTCAAACGCGTTCTAAGTCAGTCCAAGATACAATGCAGCGGAGTCAGTTAAATTGTCAAAAATACTGTAGGGATTTTCATTGCGAACTCAAAAGACAGTCAATTTCTGGAGGTCAGATTGGGTACACTCAGCATTGCGGCAAATAAATAGAAAAGAAGGATAAATTGAACCTAAAGGCAAAAGTGAGCCATCATCTTGTCAAACGTTGCTTGCACGCAGTCTACGAATTCCTAAAACAGTGAGCCCGCAGTAGAGAGGACAGCTTAGGAATTCCCCGCCGATTTTCTTCGGCCCGTTTCGAATTCTATGACAGAGGAATCCGATTACCAGCTATTGCCACGCACCTTTTATATCCATTCTTCTCATATGCTCGTTCTGTGGCTCAAATCGGCAAAGCACATAGAAAAGTTCCAGAACGCCGACGAGGGACGACTGAAGCATCAAGAAGTTTATCTAGCAATAATATGCATTCGAAATGTGATTCCAATCGTACTTGTGCTATGATAGTATAGAAAATAGAATAGAGTAACATGACACCAAGCAAGAAGTACAACTTGTGCTTATATCTACTTTCTTACACGAAAACCGGAGTTGTGAGTAGGATACGGGTTTGTAGTTTGTACATGTATTATGTGTAATAACAAGGAATGGAGAAAACACCTATATAATCACCATTCGGCACTTTTTCAGTTTTGAATTACTCACAGGAAATGGAAAAATGTCGAGTAACTCAGAAGAAATGGTCATAAATCTCCGTCTGCGCGGGGTGCCGAAGGAGCCACTAATACAAAAACTTTTTTCGTTCCTACTACAGGAGCCAGAGCCGTCATTTCTTTAGTGCTCGTCTTTTTCCATAGTATCATAGTATGAGAACGTCTGTTGCCAGCACGCTAGTGAGTGTTAAACTGAGGTTGTGAGCATCTTGGGAAGAGACGCCGTGATGCTTCTGTTTGCCCAAGTGCTATCGAGATTCGAGATGCTGCATTCCAACTCTTAACTTCAACACTCAAGACTTGTTCGGAATGAAGGCTATGACACAGATTTGAACTTCAGCGCTTATTACGACCGTCCATTATTTATACAAAGCAAACTCTACTTGCTCAAAGACATTTTGTTCCACTTCTTCAACTCCAGAGGTGGATTAATTATGCAGCTTACCTTCCTTTATTTTTCTTTGCACGGAACTCTTATTCTATTGCTATAGTTGAATTTGCTATATAAAATGGGAGTCATGAATGAAAGGCCAAGCAAATTGTGCAAGTTCAATTTCATTCAAAGGAAAATTCTAAAGAAGTAAAACAGTTGCGGATTGCGTTCTGGAGTATTTTTGCTTCACTTGACTTCACTTGAATGAAGTTTGGGAACGTGTACATTTTTACAAACGTACGCAGAAACGCGGAAGCAAGTGGTCTCCATTCTTTCTGAGGATTGGATTACATTTCAAATTTACCAACGTGTAAAATTTGCATAAGAATTCCAAGTGCCTCACGTTAATTTACACAGTGGAAAGGACGAAGGGAGCCAGAAAGATTTTGAGTCGATTGGAGTGGAAATAGGATTAAATTAAAACCTACGTTATGTTACACAAAGACGGAATCCTGAGTGAAGTCATGGGGAAGAATGTGATGGGTTTCAAGTTTGCACCTCCTCAGTCGACACAAAGACCTCGTCCTGTGGTGACATGCAGAGCTGCAAAGTCGACACGAAACGAGAGAGACCCGACCCGAAAAAAGAGGCCAAGCATAGAAGTGTACTCTCAGCTTAGCTTACTTAGACGAATAACTCCTTGTCCTGGATCATGAAAACACGCCAGGAACAAAATAAGGACGAATAACTGAACCTTCCAGAGCATCAACACAAGCAATGTACTCGTCAACATGACAATGACGAAATCTGATCGCCTCACAGCGTCAAATCGTGTCAGAATGTAAATGAATGAACGATGAGAATGATGGAATTGATGTCAAGCGCGTGGCTTTCATTTTGCCAGCACAATCCGTCAGACTTTCCGCTTTCTCCTGAGGAAAACGCCCATCTCCACGCTCTCACAGAAACCGATTTCATTTTGTGTCTTTGATTAACCAAGCATTGATACGAAGGCGTCACAAAGTTTAAATCCCAGTAGCGCAGCCGTAAGGTATAGTAATGTAGAACAAAATAAGACCAAGTCATTGATTTGACGTAACTTTAGCATCCTGATCTTCACGTCTACAACGTCGTGGCCTTTTGACTCCTTCACGTTTAAATATGTGATAACTATTAAAATGATTTTTCAATTCTTTATCGCATCGTGGTACACCGCTGTGAACGGTGTCTGACCATATTTCGTCTACGGTACCCTTACCGCATGGATCGTTGACGGGACTCGTCACTAAGCAATGCATTAGTTGCAAAATGTGCTTTCACTGAAATAAAAATGAAAATAATTCCACGGTAAAAATATGATAGAAATAAGCAAAGATTGCAGATGTAAACTGGGCTTAGATGAAAATGTGCTCAAATGGAAAGCTGGATAAACAGTTTTTTGTGGAGGATTCCTGGGGAATTGTGTGTTCACGAAATGGAATGGGATTTGATATCGAAAGCAAGAAAGACATGGACGCAATCGAATCATTGGAAGACGAGACAAGAGTTGATGGTCGTCGTGACATAGAGTGAGATCACATCAAAATGGGTATCATGCTTCACCCCAGACCTGTGGGCCGAGCCATAATCATCGAGGTAATGCGAGGCCAACAGCAGCTCGGTCGGAGTGATTGGGTCCACTTTTGAAGAGCATAGAAGGGTTGTCCGTATGTCGCCGACCTCTCCAGGATATGAATGTCGACACGAAATGAAACGAGGTTGCCCGTACAAAGTTGTAAAAATGTCGATAAACTTTGAAAAATGTGCAGGAGGGCCGTGTGTCGCCATCAACGGAAATGGCATCTTGTCCGGAAAGCCGTAAAAGCTCTGTAGCCCATATGATCATTTTCCTTGTATTTGTAAGACAACGCTAGTTATAAGGATATAGCGGCAACGTAGTCCCACAAGTAACTGCTGAATTTGATATGCAAATTTCCTTTTGTGCCTTCTTTTCATTACAACGTATAATATTATCTTACAACCGAATGCATGCTATACTCTGAGTCTGATACATTTTAAACGTACATATTCTGTGCGTTGCATTTGCATCTCTTTCTCACTTCTGTCCTCTTTTACCATGCATGTGAAAGAACTCCATTCGTCCATTCACGATAACATACAATCAATACCATGCAGTGTGCACTTTATAAAACAGAAACCACTGCTAAATCATACAGAATATGTTTATAAATGACATCAAGTACTTTATCTCACTTGTGGTCTTTCAGAACCACCAACCACTGAAAAAAAAGAATTTGAACCACACATTTTCAAGAAATATAGTGGAAAGTGAAATATAATAAAAACCGCATCTAATGGACAGCTAGCAGTGCATTCTCTTTACTTTTAGTAGCCTGTGGTAGGTTAACGTTCCAAACGGAACAAACAAGAATTAAGAAAAGGAAAAGTATACTACCAGATCAGAGAAAGTTGATTCTCAAGACACAAAGGAAGGAAACTAATTTTCTTAATGTGATCCTCGTCACTTTGTGAGTGAAGAGCGCTTCAACCGTTTAGTTGAAAGCCACTACTAGCAGCTTTTCACCTCACTCCACTCGTACCTCCGGAGAATACAAAGAAAGTCGCTCTGCACTCCATCACACAAAATGAATGAGTACTCCAAAGCATTGAAAGTGTCGAATTGGCAAGGAACGCTGGAGACAACAGACAGCCGAGTGGGGCAACTCACATGCATTTGCCATTTCAAAATGTATATTTGAAAATTGTGGCAAACAAAATTAGAGAAGAACGAAAATGTCTCCATCGCGAATGTCCTATATTATACCATATACGGCTTTCTTGTGAACAGATAGGAATAAAACAGTGGAAAATCGAAACGCATAATTTTCTTTCGTGTTTCCATTTTCCAGCAAATTATGCACTCCTTCGTCGGTCCCTGAATTTGGCTTGTTATAATAAAAATCTTTCATTTTTTTCTTATTTTATTATGCATTCCTGTGTGCTCAAAGGATCCGCGAAATATTTGATATTAAATCATAAAGGAATTCAAAAATTACATCACAACACCAAGCTTCAATTTAAAATACCTACTTTTATTTTTCAAGTGCTATAAATTTTTATATAGTGTTCTTCATTTGTATACGGCGTAGAAAGTATATGACGTCCAATAAAAACGAAAACTATATGAATCGATGGTAAAGATTTGTAATAAATGAAGCGGTCGTTGGTACAGGGCTGTGGAAGATAAACATGCAATAAAAATATGAAACGAATGCAGTGAACCCGAGAGCGTGGCATCTGATCATCATGCGGACGCGTCTCATCACCCGCTCTGTCATCAGTTACCACAGCCCGAAGAGTGAAAAAGCTCCTTTGCACTTGAGATAAAAAATGAACTGGTGCTTGGCTTCTCTCGCTCTTAGGTGTTCCATGCAAATGGCTTAAGTTTCTCTAGTCTATCACCAAGCTCGGTTTTCTCATTTCTCATGCTCAAAGTAGACCGTAATGATGTGTTGATGCACGTCTGCACAGCTTTTTTCGCATTCGGATAAGCCATCGTCTGAAAAATTGCTAGAACGATTCTGCCAACAACTTGCTCAACTTACCTACGTACAGTCACAGTTCAGCATTGGGCTAATAAGATTTCTTTCGTATTTGGATTTAGCAGTGCATTTACACAATTCTCTAGTAAGACGTAAAACAAGTAAAACGAAAGAAAATTCGCCTTCGTCCTACTACTAATTGCAACGTTTACTATTTTATAGTTAACGATAACTTGAGTTTATTTCGTGTGAATGAACGAAAGTGGATTATAAAGGATGCTGATAAAGCATTAACGAGATCATAATACCTAGGCGAAATGAGGTGTGCTAACCAAGTGAATTGTCAACGTAATGTGAATGAATTTCATTTTCTGTGCTCGGGATGTTGTTGACACGTCTTTTGCCCTTGGCATTTTGTTAAGTACTCAACTGAGGAGGAAAACTGTCTGTCGAATTTTTCCAATGACTTGTTCATTGCTCAATAGAAATGCCTTTTGGCTAGAAGAATATTGAGCGTCGTATTCACGCACATATGCGAAGCATGTAAAGAAAGAGCGACAGACAGACGGTTGAGTGAGATGTTCACTACCACTGACAAGTTGAAGTTATAGTCATCAGCATAGTAGATGCAGTGCGGAGACAACTTCTTCCTTGGGCGACGGAAATCTCACATTAACTCTTGCCTCGTTGATTATATTGCTGAGCTATTAATAGTGCAGCAGGAGAACCTCCACGATGGGGCTGTTTTGTACAGCGAAGTGTTCGTCAGTCAAACGGTAAACATAGATAAATCAACTGAACCTGAGGTTTTCTCATGCAACCCAGTTCCCACTTTGGTATTTCTGTTTGTTCTCTAAAATTCGCAGAACACCCGCATCTCTCAAGAAGTCATTTGGCCTCAAAACAACGACATTTTTCGTCGTCGCCAACATAGTGAAGGAGGCAGAAGAGTTACGTCACAGGCGTTCTTGTGATTATGAGCCAATTCTTCATGGGGAGAGAAACAAATGTGAGCTTTTTGTGTGTGACGCCAGCCATCCTGTCAAGCCTCCATTGTCAAGTGCGATAGACTACTTGTCCTGTGAAATGGATGATGACTGTCATCATTGCCAAGTGTCTCAGCTCAACTTGAAACCACTCTCAGGTCGTGAGAAAACGAATAAAATTTAAAGAATACGAGTTTCCATTCACGATCGCTCCCTCTGAGCTTTGCACTCTACTAATGTGAACTATACACACAGTTGACTCGTTTTCACCATTCGAATCATCGAACCAATTTTAAAATCCTGACTTTAACACCTGAAAAAACATGTTTGATCACTTTCTCTTGAAGCTGAACGTTGTTTCGGCGTCGATTGCTAAATAAACTTGGGCTTACTATGGACTATCGGAAGAGAGGACACAAAGGACAGACCAGTTCATTGTCCCTCAATTACAAATTGGCAGGTGCTGTGTCATCCAAAATGCAGAGGGCCGCGGAGCAATCACACAATCTACTGAATTCCATCCCCTTGTTCCATCTCGTCTTATTTCGTGACTGATCCACGAGCCAGGCTTACCGTTATCATAAAGAATGCATGAAGGCCATCCCACCTTCGACACGTGGCGCAAACGACTAGAATTCCTTTGCGAGCTCCAACCTTGCTCTCCTTTAAACCTTAAACCCTTAAGAAACTGGGAAAATGTGGTGAAAAGCCTAAAGTCCATTTAGAATGCGAAATGAAAATCGTTGACTGTTTCCTGCACTCATTTACTTCATTTTGCTGAATATACCTTCTGCTCTTTATTCCATTTTTTGCAACAAGCGCAACAAAAGAAATATCTGTTAACGTTTCTATATCTATCATTTGGTTCTTTAGAATGTCAGTCGGAGGAATTGGAAGGGTTTGGTTTGGGAAATAGCAAACTGAAAGAAGCTATTGTTGTCACTGGCACAAGTAGCAGTCGACGACGACTCCATGTGCTTTGAATATTCCGCATGATGTGAGTAATCTTATTAGCATGCAAAGCACAATATCCCATGTCCCGTTCTTCCTCTGCCTCTTTCACTCATGTTCTTTAGTAGACTCGACTTAGTTGTTGGCAAGAGAGAAATCGCACGAAGCAAAAGCAATACATAAGAGCAGTAGCCAGGAGCAGAGAAGAGCCTTCCACCAACTTTATCGGCTTGTGCTTTTCCTCTTCTGCCAACGAGATATTATAATGATGTGGAGGACGCACCGTTGGATTATGATGATTTTAACTGAGTCATCGTAAAGCTCACTTTCCCCGAACGCTAACCAAACACTACTAAACGCGCTTTGTCGCTTTTCCTGTTCTTTGCAGCCCTGTTCGGTGCTTATGCTCTTCTCTTTATAGTGCTTTCACAACGCCTGCAAGAGGCAGCTGATGAGAATTTATTGAGCCACCTCCATTATTCCTTGTGTCTCCTTGCAAAATGGCCCATTAGCCTCCGCTCTTGTCGCCCCAATTTCATCCTGTTCTCTCATTTCATTCATACATATTACATACGCATTGTATTGGTACATCATTGTCTGGGCCCATTCCAAACTTCTTATGCAACTATCACACTATCACACTTGTTCTGCCTTCCGCTTTACAGGATCACTTTTATGTACACTATGCACACTTCGAAAAGAGCAAACTATAATGTCTTACCTCGATCGCAAAACGCCCCTTCAAAGTCAATGTGCTTGCAATCACAAACAGGACCGGAGTCGGTAGAAATGCAAAACCCACCATGTTGACAAGGGTCGTGTCGTTCACAAGCCTCACCAGGTCCAGAAACCAATCCCTAGAAAACAGTCAACTCAAATTGAGATGAAATCAATTTTAAAGCGTTCATTTTTGAATTTTGCATGAGTGGTTAAACCAATTGTTTGTTGTCGTTTAGGTATG